>OY987243.1:9732770-9922883 GCA_963920765.1 Ulota crispa
CTTTCACATAAGCGACGTAGTGACCTCCCCGCATGGTCCCCGAGTGCTCCACCGTACCAATTAATTGGTACACGCTACCTCGGTTTGCACCGCCTCTGCAATCATTCCAACAAGTACGTCAGTTTCTTCTTCAAGGATTCATATGCCTCCTTTTCATACTTTGTAACAAAAAGTTGGTTTGGCTCTCGTACCACAGATCTCTTCTCAGCTCTGTACATTTGCTAAAAATCACTCCTACGCACGTATTAAAATGAGCAAAAGTGGAGCATCTAGTATTCTCTACTACCACACATACACCAGGGACCAGGGTCAGTCCAGTTCAGTCTCACCAGCAAAGTTCATTCTAGTGCAGAGAGAATGGTGCGAGCTAGCAGATACACAAGGAAGGGTAATAAAAAGGCCCACCTTTGGTCGATGAACGGGCCCAGATCAAGTTGCTCGTGAAAGGTGATACGGCCGCTGAGCTTGCTCAATCGCCCGTGCATGTCTTGAGCAAACCTTTTCAGGTGCACAGTGAGAACGAGAGGGGCTTTACTGATAAGAAGGGTTTTAGTTGCCTCCCGTTTCACCGTGACCATCTTCGGAGCCTGTTTTTTCAGCTTCATTGCACCGTCTTGAAGACCTTTAAGAGTGAGCTTCGTAGTCCTCTCTTTGGTTTCTTTCGCTACCCTACTAACGTTATTCCGGCGCCTCCTCCCATTTTGTGATGCAGCATCGTCGTCAACTGACGCTTCCACCAAAACATACGGCTCCTCTACATCCTCTTTGTCTTTGGATGGCTCAGATTCTGCTGCTTTCAAGACCGCTGACTCGGTAAAACAGTCTTGACTTTGCGACCGTTTCAGCGTGTTGTGCGACTTGCTAACCGAAGCGTCTTCAACAGGACTGAGCTCCACTAAACTTGCCCCAGCTCTACCAGCTGAGCTTTCACCAGAACTCTGCTCGTCATCCACCATCTCGCTCGTCGACGACTCCATCATGCTGTTCCCATTGCTAGACATTTCGACAGACACATCCCTTGCTTGTGGAACTACGACAATGCTCAAGGAATTTGTTGATGTGCTCAAATCCTCCACATGATCTTCCAAACAGAGTGACTGCCACTCTCCCTGCACGCCATCTCCCTCAGCATCCACTGCATCGTGGATTGCATTAAGAGCACTATTACCAACCGAAGTTGATTCACTCTCACCATCAGTTTCAGGCAACTGCTTCGTGTCAACTGTCTCTTCGGATTGCTCGGGCTCTCGTAGAGCGTGTGCAATCCGAGTGCAGTTTTCGCAACCCCAAGCATTCTCTCCTGACAGGACTTCAGTCTTCGTGAAGGCCTGCAAACAGCCTTCGAGTGACATTATGGGATAAGTTTCTAGTTCACGAACACCGCAAGCCGACACTGCCCTCCCACCCGAAATCTGACCCACGTCCGAACTGAAGGACGGCATCGTACCAATCGAGTCAAAATTGCTGAACCGGTTGGTATCAGTCTCAGACTTATATTCAGACGCTGTGTCGTTCCGAGAGAACGAGTTCTCCTCATCAAAAAGCCCTGTAACTCCGTCCAAGCCCCCGTCATCCTCCGCAGGAGCAATGGCTCCTAAATTGGTAATAACGTTTGTCGACGTGTTTCCTCGATCCCCAGCCGAGATTTCATCCGGGTAACCTGGGGTAGTCTGATCTTTCACCTCGAAAGGCAGCTTGATAACATCCGGCAGAAAAGGAATTAGAGCAAGGCACTCCTGTTGGTTCTGAGCCTGGTAGTCGGCTCCAGGTAGCTGAGGACCATACTCCATTGTCTCCTCTTCCAGCTGGTTCCCATCATCCAGTGGCTCAGTACCACCTCCCTGCAAGGAAAACATATCCTCTGGCGAGTTATCCACTATTTCCTCTCCTTGATCAGTTGAAAACCGTCCAATCTCAGCCTCTTGTGGAGGATTGGAACCCGGTGCAGCGCTCTCAGTAGTATCAAAATCACTACGTTGGTCCAAAAAGCTCATGGCAGCGCTTTCCCCAGAAATCCTCAGCGGAGACTCGTCCACGAAGTCTAGCCATCCCTGGTCTTTATTGTTTTCCCAGGAACACGCAGTAGCACCTGCTGATATAGATTCACAGGGGAAAGTGGTAGCTGGCAAACTGTCAAATCCGTGACCAGTCATAGAGCCCAACTGCTTTTCCTCCGGGTCATTGGGTGCTTCAGAGTTCACAGCAGCACCATCCAAAACACTCAATGGTCCTAAGCTACACCGAAGGGCGGGGGCATCCCCCGCTTTCTTCAGATCCTCCGTGGCAGCAGGATTGTTATTGTCGACCAGTCCGGAATCCAATCGAGCTGTGTCGACGCTTAGAACGCTATATGCATTCCCTCTTTGACTTCGCTGTGCAATCGACTTCGGCAACTGCTCACGAATTGATTCAACCTTCAACCGTTCCTGTTTCGAAGGAATTGGCAAAGACAAGTCCAGATAAGCCTCGTAAACCACCGACGAATGGCGACATTCACAGCAAGTCACGGTGCTGGAAAGCTGCCCACCAAACATGTGCTCTACAAACGTATCCGGCACTTTTTTAGGGCTTCCCTCCGTGCCGTTAGATTGAGCGGTCTTACGCAAGCTTTCTTCCTCCATGTGCAATCCATCCAGTAAACATCGTAAAAGCTCATGGCTGTCTTGCTGCTGAAACCCTTTAAACCTCGGGGCTTTAGTGCAAATGGCAGAAAAAAGTCCTCGGGGAGCCACAGCACTCCCTACACTGCCTCCAAAGGACCGAGTCCGCATTGACCTGCCTGGCTCACCATCAGCTTCGTCTAGTGTGGGATCCATTTCCTGAAAAAAATCCCGCAAAGATGTCTTCAAAACACCTTCCGGCTCTGTGGCGTCCTTACTGAAATGCTCCCGAAGCATACTCACACCAACCAGATTCTGCATCACCGAGTTGAAAAAGCACGTGTTGCCCAAATTCATCAACCCCTTCACCACCCGCCTGCTCGCTACCGGCCTGATTGCACTCTTGGACGCATCTTGCTCCACATGACCGGATTCACCATGATCGGATTCGCCTTCCACAACACCGCATATACTTTCTTGCAGCAACGCTGCTGCCTTTTGTAGCAATCTAGGTTTCGCCTCGGTTGCCTCGTCGGCGGGATACACCAGCGGGGTGTTGCACTCGAAGCACCAGCAGTCAAAGGACTCACCCCAGTGCATGACGATGGGATGCTGCAGCTCATGCCGGTGTGTGCTTGCATGCAAAAATCTCGGCTTCAAATCTACGCCATCCTTGGTATCCGTTTTGTGCCAACCGCATCCAAGCTGCCCACAAGTAAGACATATCCACAAATCCTTCTTCGCTCCCGCTTTGGCTCTGGTGGATGCACGGCTACCCGTGCACGATGCGCATTGCGCCAGAGGCTTCGTCCGAAACTGAGTGCGCAACGTCTCCAATTTCACTGCTTGCTCGACGTGTGGACAGCAAGTAATACCGTCCGCCTTCTGAGGAAGCGTCGAGTCGTCCCCTGTCGATAGAAGAAGGGGCACCGGAGACATGGTCCCTGGCGACGCAATCGGACCGTGCTTGGATGCACTTGCTCGTTGAATATTCTTCACGTTCCTCTGCTTCTTCTTCTGCTTCTTGCCTACAACCCTTCTATGCTCCTTGCCCATGACCCTTCTCTGCTCCTTGCTCTGCGACTCCCACCAGACACCGCCACCAACCGTTTTCAAGAGCTCATACTCACATGCAATCCTGTGCCCAATCTCTGCCCTAAAAAAAACCAGCAACAAAAGCAAAAGCGGAACGAAATAGGTTTAAAACCCAGATCACATAGGCGCAGTAGTCGGTGAAGAGTAGCTCACAAACGAAAACCCCTCCTCCCCCCTCCCAACACCTCCACCGCAGTTTCACGATGGCTCGGCGTAACCAAACACAACATGGAAAACAGCAAAACAAAAATACAAATTCGGGGCGGAGAAAACAGAGCCATACCCTAAAGCTTGGGGCTAATCTCGGCGAGATGAAAAGATGGGGGTATCCTTTCTTACTAAGAAGAAGCGGCGGCTCCGAAGTGCCCACTCATCGCAACGCCAGCAACTCCGAGCAACTCGCTTAATGTTCAGCGCACTTGAGACCGACCTTCACGTAAGATCATCTGCAGACAAGAAGAAGAGGATGATGGTGCTTAATTGGTTGATCTAGCACATGCTGCGTCGTCCTGTCTTTCAATTCATTTCCGGAGGCCACACCCACATTTACCAGTGAAGGTCAAAACGCAACAACATCCGACTAAACTCAAGGGAAGCTGTTGTGAGACCGACCTCGGAAATGGCGCCAGGAAGTGGTGGCGTGCGTGACCTAAATCTTGGATTCCACGCAGCAAGCAGCAACATCGAACCAGCAGCAGCTGCACTCTCTCCACGAATGCACTTGCCACGCTTGCCCTCCACGAATGCAGCTCACTACGTATGTCGGCAACGTGACTCGCAACGACAAACAGAGGCCCCCACCGGCAGTGAGTGACGCCAGCGCAACCCTAACCTAACTCAAATACCACCGTTCCCAACCGTGAGAGTTCCCAAAAATACTCATTCCACGCCGGTGGCCCGACATACATGGCCGAACGTGGCCTTTCCCCAATCAAAGGCTGCAGAATTCAGGGAGCTCACAGCAGTGTCTAGAGACATGCGAAAATCGACTGAGCCGTAAGAGGCTCATGCCGACATCACGTGAACTGCTTTGACAGGGCACTCCTTGTTGTTGCTGATTTTGCAGGTCTCCGATTGTACATGTGTCCCGATTGTGCATGTGTCCCGATTGTTGGCGCTGCAAGATTCGAAATCTTTGGGTGGTGAGATAAGATGCCCAAGCGTACTACCCACACATGTTCCAGCGAGGATGCGGCAACTGGATGGGCCAGAATCGGAGCTTTTTGTGTACTATTGCAAGCACGGTGGTGCGCATGTTTTGATCACTGACAGGTCGCGATTGCAGCCCAGCTCATGATTCACAGCCTAGCTCACGCGTTTTGTTCCTTCACGTTCGGTTTCTCCACTTTTCGCAATCTCAATTTAGGTCACATTGCTTTTGAGAGTGGCTCTGCAGTGGAGAGGTCGTTGTCGAGAGTGACACGGTTTCTGTATGAACGATTTAAGCAGGTTTTTTTGTAATCTGATTATTGGTTGTGGCTTGTGTGGGTTCTTCGTTTTGTTAGGTTTGAATTTCTTGATACGATGAGATATTTGCTTAGCTTTTTGTTTTGCAGATATGCAGCTGCAGAAAATGCCGAAAAGGAAAACCGGTAAAGCATATTTATTAGATCGGAACAAGCACCTGACTCGCCTGAATGTGGTTGAAGCTGGCAAACATTTGCTCAAGCGGTACTCAAACGTGCTCTCTGTCCATCGAGTACTCTCTTGCTGGGATCCACCTGCATGATCGCCGTTGGCTTTCGCTGATGCTAACCGTATATTGTTGGCCTCTTGCCAAAGAACAACTATGTTGCCTCGTACATGCTTGATTAGTAGAGAAATGGCACCTTTAAACAGTTCCAACTAAGAGTTATTTGGAGCGCCAAATCCGAGCAAATTAAACAAAATCAAGGCTCTGATATACTCTCACATCTGATGGCCACGGCCGAGGAGCTCTCACTTGGGCAATTGAGCTTGACCTTGCTAAATGAGTATCTGGGATTTCTTTCTTATTCTAATTCAGAGGGTGCTCAACAAGGGCTTTCTAGAATGTTACGTGAAAAGACCTCCATGAAATTGCAGCAATCATGTTATTTTTTTAAAGTGTATCAGCAAGTACCACGTTCCGTGATTCGGGGCTTCTTTTGTGTGCAGAGGCGAAGGGAAAGTGGAGGAGCAGTATCGCATGAAATGTGGTGGCTGTGGTTTGTTTGTGT
The DNA here is from genome assembly GCA_963920765.1 of Ulota crispa. Classification (NCBI taxonomy): domain Eukaryota; kingdom Viridiplantae; phylum Streptophyta; class Bryopsida; order Orthotrichales; family Orthotrichaceae; genus Ulota; species Ulota crispa. The sequence goes on from OY987243.1 coordinate 9,738,664, forward strand.
GTTAAAGCTGTGAGGAAAAAATTGTACGCAGCTCGTGACCAATGGTGCTCTTAGCTCTGTTTTGTTGCAGAAACCAATCTTCAGGTGCTCAAGGCTGGGTGATGATAGTTTCCATATGAGGATCATCCGTGCTTCATTACTATTAGCAACATTAGGGTTCAACATTTTTGTGCTTGTATGTCATGCTGATGTGATCATGGGAATACCTGCAGGCTGCACCAGTGCCACTCTGCATATCTCAAATAGACGGGGGGCTTGGTCCAGGTTGCTATTGAAAGTTGAAGATCGTGCTCAACGTTCGCAAATTACACGTACGTTCTCCTGACTACAGCATACATTTTGACAGCTAACTAATTAAAACCTATTGCAGACACGTTACATTATAGAGCAGTGAAACACCATATTAGGTAAACTGGGAAAAACGGAGGGACCATTTTGTACTCCACCTTAATCTCACATCATTAAATGTAGGCATAGCTATTGCTCAAAAGTTGTAATTATCAAAATTCTTGGAGGCAATCACTGAGACTCACTATTGTACAAGAAAATGCACGCTCATTTTTTTATGATATGCTAATATATACATAATGGCAGAAGTAGCGAAACTCCCAGAATGTACTGTTTTTCCCAATGTACCTAATATGGTGTTAGTGTTGATTTCCAGGCGTTTTTCACTGTGGTGACTGTAGTTGCACTTCCCTGTATTCGTTGCCTGAGTACCAACGTTTTCTCCTCGAATTGAAGGTGAGCGAGACTTTGCACATCACGTCATCTTGGATACCCTGGTTCTGCCTTGAAGTAGCAGTTGGGCTCTTTTCAAGTATCTTATGCAGATTGTGTTGTGAGGACCGTGAATCAATTCAGTTCAACGTATCGATGGATATATGAGAATTATTGCATGAAGGGTCCATGAATTATGAATACACAATGACGAGTGTCAACACAGGTGTGAATGCGGATGATGTATGTGTAATTGTGGCTGCACCAGCAGCACGTGGCGAAGAAAATAATTGCTTGAGTACATTGGGAAGGTAGCTGACCTTCATCTCCAACTACTGTTCCTTGCAAGTTTTTTTTCTTTTTAGTGATGTACCTCAGCAGGCTACCTTCATGCTTGGCTTGATACTGCCCACTTTGCTGTTCAGCTGCATTCCTTATGCACTCCGCAAATTACCACACTCGAAAAGAGTTAGAGCTAGCCTTTGGATGAAATCACCATTCCTTCAAGTGTGTATGTTTTCATAGTGACTGATATGTAGTAATCACAGGTGATGGGACTACGACTGACACAAATGACTCTACAACGGGGTTGGAATAATAAATCTAAACTTCTTGTGGTAAGCTCCAATGCTTACACCCATGCCTTTCATAAAAACATTTATGTCATTAGGTCATCACACCTGAAGGCACAACGTAGAGTCCCATTTACTAGTGTGACCAAATTTGTGTTGATTCTTTAGCAATTGCAAGTGGATTTTAATACTTTCCTTATTTGGATACTGTATGCAAAACTTACTAGTGTTCAAAATGTGATCCAAATCCTGTACAGCACTTACATTATAAACAAAAATGTGCATTCCCAGAACCAGTTTGTACTCATCATACAAAATTTTGAGGATGTTTTGGGGTGTTCACCTCTAGGTATGTGTTGCTACCATGCACCTCTACCTTTGTGTTTAGCAGTTGCAATCGTGGATTGGGGACACATAACACACGATGGGGCATGGGAAAACCAGGTGGAAAACCTTACTGTTCGTTTATGAGATGCTTCTTGCAGCTGTGCAGCCCTGAGAGGTATGGAAATTAATCAGCCTGGAGGAGACCAACTTCAATCAACTGCATGTGAGCAAGAAGGTTTTGTGCACACTTCATCTATATCTCGATATTTGGACACTCAAAAGCAATGAGCGTATGCCAGAACAAAAAACACAAACTGCAAGGTTAGCAAGTTCGTCCCATTTGGTACATTTCACGCTTGTGAACCTTAAAATCTCAGTTCTTATGCAAGTGCACAAAGATGGCCTGATGTAATTTGATTCCTTGTAATTAAGTTGGAGCTGCTTTCAGAAGTACCACTTTTGTCCTTTTCATGAGGTTTACTTGTGCTGTGGATTGAATATTGTATTTCGTACTAAGGAGCGAACTGCAAAACCTGCAGGCAGAAGTCCCCCCTATAGAATCTTGCAGCAGCTCTTGCAGCATAATTATAAAATTAAGTGAGAAAAAGATCTAGATTTTCTATGAAGCTATAAGGTAAATATAAGAACAAAACTTTTTGAGTTTTATTTGTTACCTATGTATTTGGCCATCCATGTGTCAAATAGTTGCACTGGATTCAAAGTCTTTACATTATTTGTCATTACAAGATTCAAGGAACCAAGAGTCTTAGGTTTTTTTATGATGAATTCAACAATTCTATAAGTCATGATAGTGTTAAGGATTGAAGGATGGAGAAGAAAGGGTTTGGATGTACATTATGTGCTTGAGGCTATTCCTTTGGGCCATAGTTGAGTCCATATGGACTTGATTTTGGTCCAAACAACCTCAGGTTTTGATGACCTCAATTTCTAATGTTGATTGGACCTTAGGGTCTATTCCTTAAATGGTACTCCCTCTGTCCCTCTAAAAAGCTCCAAATCAGACACATTTCTTGTACCACTAAAAAGCTCCCTTTTGTTAGTTTCAAATGCTGAGAAAGTGTTTGTCATATTCAATGATATCACAGGGGCAAGTTAAGCAATTGGAGAGCATTCCTCTCCTAGCAAGCTTGGTCTTGCCCATATGAGGTATCATTGTTGCTACTAATCTTTAAATCATCAATAAAGAGGAGCTAGCAGCATGCACAAATGTGGTACTTTTTGCATGGAATTTGGGTGCCCAAATGGTGACATCAAAGCTGGAGATTTTACATACATGTGGTAGATGGTATGTTGATTCTAGAATGCATGTGTCACTAGGACAAAGACTAAAAAACACAATTAATCCTTTGCAAGGAAGTTTTTTGGATGTTTTTAGAGGGACAGAGGGAGTAACTCACATCTGTGTTCAAAATGACTTGGCTATTTATTATTATTATTTTCATTGAACCAAATTGACATGGTATTCAATTGCTAATGAATTAGGTGATGCCAATTGCTAGAATGAGAAAATGTTGAAGTAAACCAAATGTCACTCCCTCTATCCCATTATAAAGCTCCAAAAAACTTCTTTATGAGGGATTAATTGTATTTTTAGTCATTATACTAGTGACAAATGCATTCTAGAATCAATGTACCACCTACCAAATATCTATAAAACTTCAAGTTTTTATGTTGTCATTTAGACACCCAAATTCCATGCAAAAAGTACCATATTTGTGATGATTTAAAAGATTAGTAGCAACAATGGTACCTCATATGGGCAAGGCCAAGCTTGTTAGGAGAGGAATGCTCTTTAATTGCTTAACTTGCCTCCATGAGATCATTGGACATGACAAACGCTTTCTCAACAATTGAAAGTAGTAGAAGGGAGCTTTTTAGTGGGACAAGAACTATGCCTAATTTGGAGCTTTATATTGGGACAGAGGGAGTAGTATTTTGTATAGACCACTTTGTATTAAATCAAAAGTTTTTTATTAAACATCAAGAAGATTGTATAATTAGAAATATTATAGGTGTATGAAGGGTTGCAAAATTTGACATATGAGTTGATTTTTTGTATGTCTTGTAGTGTAGCAAGCAAACATCTTATGTTGTTTGAAAAATCCTTTTAACATCATACTACTAAAATCACAGTGACCTTTGTAATATCACATCTCTAATCTGTATGATATCAATACTAAAATCACGTTGACCTCTTTAGTACCACATCCAGTTCATTTTGCATTCTATCTAACATATGATAATATAATAAAATTCTAATGGTGAATACGTAGCGTAGCAAGCATCAATAGCTAGTTCAACATAAAATGACAATAACTTGTTTGTTCACCCTTCAAACTTCCTTACTAGAAGATATTAGTTTTACTGTAATAAAGCCTTGATTCATAAAAAATGCTCAATCACATTTACATCTGTGCTGCAAACAACTCTATTTATCATAAACTGCTTTCCTCTCCAACTAAAGCTTGTAATCTATAATGATCTTGTTTTGTTTTTGTTAGAAAATATGAGGCCGTAATAATGAGGGAATCATAATTACGTAGATATTAAAAATCAGTAAAGTATTATTTCATGTCTTACATCTCTTGTTTGAAAACACTGATTTCCTTCGTGCGACGTTCTTCAATTCTTGAATGCAATCTAGACACAACGTCATGCATTTGTAGGTAACTTACCTTTTAAGTTTTTAAAGTAATTTTGAATCACAAAAAACATCTTCTTTTTTCTGTTTTTACATCTAATTAGTTTAGCAACTCTTATAATGAGTGTATATACTCTTATAGTTAAGTTTTTATTTTTATTGTTATACTTTGTTGCAGTGTCTCTTTCATGTAGGGTCCAAGGCGCAAAGGCATAAAGGCACAAGATTACTACCAGTAACAAGTTCTATCAATGCATCACAACTAATTCAAACCATCACAACTCAAATTTTTTATTTTGGAAAAAAAACAAATTTTACAAAATAAGTTTGTTCATGTAAGTTTATTTCTAAAGCCACTGAAGTCATCATACTTGAGTAAAATACTACAAAGGCTTCTAATCACATATGGAACAACAATGGGTCACTAATGTTTGGAAATGATTTTGGCTATTTTTGTCACAAGTATTTTCATTCTATCAAGTATTAACCACAAAATTAAGCCATTTTGCTTGATCTAGATTGTAATTTTAAATTTGGGAAAACTTCAAGGACACCCTTAAGTTTGCCATATTTGTATAAATACCCTCGCTTTTCAGAAATTGCACAAATATCCTTGGATCATAATTTTCATGTTTTTGTTTTGTTATGCACACTACTTCCTTCATAATCAATGTTAAAGCAATGGGTGCAATAAAATGAAAAAGTAGCAACTTGTGTACAAGGGAAAAAGATGTGACATACACAATAGAACAAATGCCTGAAAATTATGGTCCAAAGATAGCTGTGCAATTTTTGAAAAAGCATACAAATAGGGCACTGGAGTATCCATAAAAGTTTCCCTAAAAACTTCTCACTGTGACTAAGCTTACCAACCCGAGGTGACTATAAAGTTCATCAATAAATACTCGTGTCTTTGAGTTGCATGCCTTGAGGTATCACTGCATTGATTTTGACTCTGACATGCAATGACACCAACATGGCATCAGGAAAAAGCTGATTATTTTGTATTTGATGCAACAAACTTGATGGCCTACAGCAATGTTGAAAAAGTTTAGATATCGCATGCAAGGTTTCAAACTGCAAATACTGAAATGATTACCTGTAACGGTTTACAACATTCCTTTAGCTAAAATTTGAAAAAATTCAAATTTGACATTGTGGTGTTATATTTCTCTTTTTACAGCTTAATCCCTCACCACCTGCGGAGACGGGAATCAAGGCCAAAAATGGCCGCTTGAGCGGTGAGGGGTTAACCCCTAAGAGCTCGTAGTGAAAATGGGAAAAAAATGAGGCCAAGCGATCATGCTTGAAAACATTGTACGTCTTGAGTTGGGAACTTAAATTGGGGAGGACTCACCGCTAAAATAGCAGAAAGGGTGTTTGATGCACCCGATCAAAAATTTGTAAAACTTTTGACCGCACCATTTCAAAAATTATAATAGTCAAAGTATAGTTGACTATGTGGCAACTGGCCAATTTTGGAGGGGTTTGTGGTTATGTATGCAAAAATTCATGCCTTAGAGGAGGCTCCTTTTGATGAAATTTAGGCAAGAGGTGCAACTTACAAGTGTCTTGCTTGCTGCCAAATTTGGTGATGTTTTGATATTTGCAAGGTGCTTTTTTAGAAACCTAGAGTTGCAAGGCTTGCGCAGCATGTTGGACAATAGATGGGGTATAGGTATGACTTTGACCTCCACAGGGCACGGCTACCAGTGGTACAGATGCAAAACTCTTCTCTAGAATGAGGTATGCGTGCCAAAACACCCCTAACGGTATGGAATCGACCATAGCCGGTGGTCTCTATCCTTGCTCCTAAACCCTAAATTGTATGAAATGAAGTTCTTGCGTACTATTATCATACTTGACTTGTACAATACAAGTGGTGAAACCCCCATCACACACTATGTGAAGTGAGAGTAATACCGTATCCTAAACCAAGTACCAATTTTCAAGAAGTACACTTTTAATATGGACCTGGTTTTGTGAAAAGTTTGATTTTGAGCGACCATATTTTGGTCGCTAGACGCTCAGGCGTTAACCCCTACATATTTTGAGTGTTTATGACGTGGAATTGGTAGGGGAACTGGCTTAGAGAGGGGCACGTGTTGAAACTCGGGTGTGGAAAAATTTGAGGACTTTTTCTTTGGAATGTAAATGTAAGATTTTGGACTCATTCATGATGATTAGCCACCTCAAAATCTTGAGCACTAGCTTTCTTCTTTCATGGGATTTGATGCACTTGGAATTGATCACATAGATTAGTGCTTGTTGAAATTCTTAATTCTAAACAAGTTAGCTTTTCAAGCAAAAAAACTCAATTCACTAGAAGAAAAACAAGGATAAACGACTAGGTCACTAGAGGTGCCTTGCAACTGTACAACAATTTCACAACATTTGCACAATTACAATCTAGTTGTGTAGTTGTTGTGTAGTTGTTTGTGTAATTGTAAGGCAGTTTTGGTGACTTAGTCGTTGTGATTTGTGGATTCGTTTATCCTTGTTTTTCTTCTAGTGATTCCTTTGGAAATTTAAACCATATAGTTAAAAAAACAAAATACACATAGAGGTATGCAAATAACCAAATACAAAGCCAAAATTTTGAAATTCTATTTCTCCTTGAGAGAAGCTTGTATCAATAACCCAAATGGTCATAATGCGTTATTCATTAAATTGTGAAAAAGTGACATTTTGGGATTTTTGAATTTTATATTTTCTAAAGAGGATTCATTGAATGTTCTTTATGAAACATAAAATCCAAAAGTCCCAAAATGTTGCTTTTTCCCAATTTAATGAAAAACTTGTTTCATGGCATCTTTTGTTATGACTTGTTTACGATAAACATTTTTTTCTCTAATGCATAGAAATTTTGAATTGCACATATCAAAATTTGTGTCCCTAAACTTAAAAACTTGGTGGATAGATTTAGAACTAGGTCCAACTTTTGTGCTCTAATTTTTTTAACTTGGCTTAAAATTAAATGACTTTGCCCTTTTATTGCCATGTCATAGTTTTTTTTTCTTCCAATGTAGTGTAAATTGCCCTACCTGCCCAACCCAATTTGAAACGGTACTGAAAAAATGCTATAATAATTTCTTGTCATTTTTTCCAATAGTTTTGAAATTTAGTGCACCAGAAAGGCACTCCTTGCACACAAGATTCCTCAAGAACGCAAAAACACAATTTTTTTTTCTTCACAATTTAATGCCCAAAATTGCTACATTGCCATAAAAAAATGCTACTTGGTCTTTATGGATATAGTTTGGCTAAATTTAGCCCAGATTTGGTAACATGGGTGCAGGTAATTGGATATAACAACCCAACAAAGATGAGAAGCAAATGAGAGGCAAAGCTAATGCTCCCATGACACGGGAATTAACTACTGGAATCAGCACCAGATGTTTCTACATCAGTGTTATTGTCACACATTATTGTTGCCATTTTTGCATTAAGTGTGTCCCTTTAATCCAGGAAGTGACTATTGTGATTCGACTTAAATAACATAAAGAGTGTTCTCATTGTGCAATACAAGACGTGACAGAAAAGGTCCACGACATTGAGAAAACATCATGAAATCATAGCATTTGACTCTACGTGTCATGGAAAGCACGTGGTTGCACATTCTGTGGATTTCAAATTCACAAACTCACAAACGAGATAAGAACAAAACAAATTTCAAGTACACGGCTCTTCTGTTTGTGTGAACCCCATTGACGTTATGCGTGTGGAAGAGATCAAGTAATGTGGTTGAGTGAGACAGACAAAGCTTTTACATGGGTTTGAGCAAAAGATTACAATATAAAGAAACAAGCTGTGAAATGTAAAAGATGTGGACAATTGGACCATTTCAAAAGTAAATTTCAGGCCACCTATCTAAGGTAGTATTAACAAAAATTTCAAGAGGTTGCCTTGGGGTGATAGCAACATGTAGTTTAACCCTTAAAGGTCAATGATGACGTTTATTGTTCAATGGAAGACAACAAAACACTTTGTAGGATGAAAAATGTTTATCATCCAAATTTGTTAAAAAAGTGATCATGAAGACATGGTTCATACATGAAAAGCAAAAAATAACTTCATTGAATGCAATCATATTTTTAGGTAATCTAAATTGTGAGAAGATTCACAAACATGATGTTTAGTTTCATGCTACAACTTCATGCAAATTTCATGAAATCAACATGTAATGCTCACTTATGCAACTTTTGAAAAACAATATTAAAATGTGAAGGCACTTGCCACACCATTGCAATGGGCAGCCACGGTGACTAGCCTGGCCTTTGTATAAGGATTAAAAGCACAGTTAGTTATAAATAAAGTTTAGACAGTATACGTAAGAGGCTTTTTAAAACGCAGGGTGTTTTGGTTATTTGATGGAAAGTCAAGCTTCATTTGGTAAACTTCCCTTGTTTTTTCAACATGTTTTTTACTGGGGCACAAATTGATGACAATCCCATCCGTCTGGTATCAATATTGGTGGGTGCAGGACTGAATTATCATACATGTGTGCAGTCACCGTGGCAGGTCTTGAAATTGACTCTGACATGACTCACATGAACCCCCCTTGGAATCCTTTATCTGCTAAAGGGATATAAAGTTACTAACAGCTTACACCAACACTAGTAAAGAGAAAATCCACATCAAAGAAAAGTCAAGTAATAATACGCCATCATTAGGTAAGGTTTGATGGTGGTGCCCAAGTTGGTTGTATTATTTGCAGGGTTTCCCTCAGTAGATGAATACATTAATGACAGAAACTCAGTGCTATCAGTTTCCATTGCAAGAATAATGTGTTTTTTTAATTAATTTGAGAAACAATACTAGACCTACCCCGAGGGGGGTGTTGAGCTCCACAAGTACAATGGACTGCAAATGGGACATAAATATGCAACCAAAAAAGCACCTAACCAAAGCTAAACTGAGTCGGGTAATTTACCAATGGGAAGTGAGGACCTTCAGATGAACCTGAGTGTGGGGTTCCATTTCTCCTAAAGGATATATGTAAAGTCTACCCCTATTAAAAATTTAATCTTGCATCTCTTCAACCAATAACCCAAGTTTGGATGCCTGTATTTAATTAACTTCTTCTAATGGCAGAAATTCATAAGTTTTCACGTACATCAATAATCGTACTCACTATAGTTTTACCTTGTTACACTACTTACATGGGTAATTTTTTGAATATGATTATAAAACACATCAAAACAACATGTCAATGTCATTCTAACATGTTATAAATAACATTCTCCTAAAGATATTGCCTACCAAAAGTGTTGTGTGTATTTGTAGGAGAACTATTTAGTACTTGAAAAAAAAACTTTACAACAAAAGTAAAAAATTCCTCAAAAAATCCTCGTTGACCAGTATTATGTTTCTAACTTGACTTGAAATTTACAACTCCAATGGAATTCACGTGCTATCCAAATACCCCATCCGTATACAACACGGGAGTCCGTATACAAAACAGCAACATCCTTTACGGGTTGTTGCAACACCATTGTTACAATTAGAGTTTCAAACCCTGGGTCCACGTTGCTCGGCGTAGTATCGTGAGGTAGAAGCGCCACTTCAGTGAACCAGCTCCGAGAAGTTTATAGTGAGACAAAGCCCAGGCGGGGTATTCAAGGACAAATGCCGGGCCGGGCCGCGCCGCGCGGCAGCGGCCCGGTGAAAAGATCTTCAGAACGACGGGACATGAAGAAAGGTGGATGCAAGGCTGGCAGAGACGCAGACAGCCGCAGACGGATGGCGGGACCAGGTCCCTGCTGTGTGGGACCTGCTTGTTGTGCTCCTCGTTCCCGTCGCTGAATGTGCTGGCCTGCGCTCCTCTGTCACTCTCTCAAGAGTCGGCTATGTTTGCGAGGTCCCGCAACACCACTGCCGTCGCAAGGCACCGGCTGCTGGAGTTCCAACTTTATCGCCATTTGCCAGCTGCTGTGGTGACGGGACGAGCTTGTTGACAAGCGTGGTGGTGGTGGTTGTGGGGAGCACGGCAGCACCGTGACCCGCATGCGTCATTCGCGAGTCAGTAGCATCGCCTGCACACCATGTAAGTAAGTACTATCACCCGCCGTGCCAGACTTTGTTACGCTGTACTAGACGCAGCGGGTTGTGTTAAACCTCTGAGCTGCAGCAGTAGCAGCAGCAGTGGTAGTTAACATTGTTGCTGCTGTTGTTCTTCGAGCATGTGTTTGTCACGGCTGTCTGCTTCAAATTTGTGATGCGCAAGCAATAATGCATTTATGTCCTTTTTTAGTTGGGTTGTGTGAGGATGAGCGCAATGATGATGATGATGCTGATGAGGATCGCACATGATGCAGGGAGCTGTGAGAGAGAGAGGTATGCGGATGACGAGGAGGAGCTGCAGGTGTGAATCGGCGAGTGGTGCGTTCTTTGAGAGATCGCATTGTTGTAAATGAGGGGTTGCACGATTATACATTGCGAGATCGCCCAATAGCCGGGTCTGCCAAATGCAGGTGGAGATCGAGAGGGGGCGCGTAGATCTGGTATCCGCGAGCTGAAAGCGGATCTTTTGCCGTGCCTTTTCCACCGCAGATCGCTCCACATTGGGGCTCGTTTGAGTTCACCCGCGCCAGATCGACACACTCCGTCCTGTTATGTGAACGTGCGTCGATGGAGATGATCGCAGGTGCAGGTTTAGTTAGAACGCACTGCGGCATAGATTTAGGGAAAGGCGGGTGTTGCGAATCTCGCGCATTGCGGAGTTCCAAAGCATCGAGTGCAGGGTACGACTGGTTCTCCAATTATTACTCCCAATTTCCGCTCAAGGTCGGCGCCGCTCGGTGCATCAATGCTGCTGCGGCGACAGGGAATGGAGCCTTTACAGGGGGAAACAGGGCAGAGGACATCAACGAGGCGCTCTCCACGGTGTTGCCGCACACGTTGCTGGAGACTGACAGCCCCGCGTTTAGGGCGATCCTGGCGGCCATAGCCAGTGTTGCCCTGGCACAGCGACGCCACGAAGTGTTTCCTGGCAAAACCGAGGTGCCGGTGGATGCGCTCCGACAGGGGCGCCTTGTGGAAAGCAGGCTCGTGTATCGACAGACTTTCGTCATTCGCTCGTACGAGATCGGCGCTGATCGAACGGCGTCAATCGAGACCATGATGAACCATTTCCAGGTATACCTGGCCACCCACCCTTGCAATTCGCCGCCTTTTCACATCTCGGTGCATTCCCCCACTTGGACTTTCTGTCAGTTTTTGTACTTTGCGTAATTGGAAATCATCAACACGTTGGTTGTGTGCAAATATTTTGTGGTGTGTGCAGGAAACTGCTTTGAATCATGTGTGGATGTCAGGGCTTGCGGGAGATGGCTTTGGAGCTACTCGTGCCATGGCTTGCCGGAATCTCATCTGGGTTGTCACTCGGATGCAAGTTCACGTTGAGCAATACCCTGCGTGGTATGTGACTAGTATTCACAGAGTTCATCCTTGATGCAATCAATCTGTTGTGTTATGCCCAGGCTGGGTGCTCTTTTTGGTGTAATTTTTTTGTATGACTATGAGAGCTTTTCTATGCAAAATTACAGGTCTTGAATCTCTGCTTTTGTTTAGAAATTTGAAAGCAAATCATCACTGTACTTCAGTCCTAGTTTAACCCGAAAGGACCAAGGATTCTTGGATATAGAATGTGTAATTTGATTCATCATATTGTGAGCACTAAAATTCAGGTGTGACCGGGTTTTATATCACCTAATTCAGTGAAGAACAGTGCCTGTGCTGGTCAAACAATTTACGACATTGGACAGAAGGGCCGATGTGCAGCCACTAGTTGTCCAATTTGTGGGGTGTAGTATCTAAAAATAATGGAGTTTTTAACGTTTCTAAGAATGTTAAGCATGTGGAGAGAGAGGAACTGTTGCATTGAAACTGTTGGTTCTGGATCGTGCAATGATTGGGTAGAATGCACGGAAGATTTTGTGACGTTGAATTTTGTTGGTATGGACAGGGGAGATGTTGTTGAGATGGACACGTGGGTGGCAGCGTCTGGGAAGAATGGAATGCGTCGGGATTGGCTTGTACGAGATTACAAAACAGGACAGATTCTCGCCCGAGCTACCAGGTGAGTATATTTTTCCAAGTACCTGAAAACCACCACCTCACCCTAAGCTGTCGTGAATTGTACATCACAAGGCACATCCATTTGTATTTGGTAGCATTTTTGAAAGTTTGATACACTGTTAAAGATCCTTAACGCAATATTCGTTAATTTGGGAAAAAACTCTGATTTTGGGACTTTTTTATTTTTCATTTTTAAGAGTTTTAGGTGATTTTGAGTGAAGTTTGTGATGATTTCTTCAAGACCTTACATCAATGATGAAATATCTTGAAGAAATTATCAAAAAACTCACTTTTAATAATCAAAATATTCTCAGAAATGCAAATTTAGTATCCTCAGAATCTGTTTTGGGAAAAGTGTTTTTCCCAAATTAACAAATATCGCATTCCTTATGATTTTTAACTCCTGAGAAACTCATAATTCATGCAAATGATATCTCAGCTACAGTGTCGTGAAGCTGTAGTGATAAATATCGAATGCCCGAATCTGCGTCACGGGGGTTTTTAATTTGCAAACCTTTTTGTTGTGGTGGGTGCAGTACGTGGGTGATGATGAACAGAAAAACGAGGAAACTCTCTAAGATGCCTGAAGAAGTCCGAGCCGAGATCTCTCCTTATTTTCTGGAGAGATCCGCCATCAAAGACGACAGCTTATTGACGAAGAAAATCATCCGGCTCAATGGCAATGCCGAATATGTCCGCTCAGGGTTAACGGTCAGTTACCCTTCCCAATCGGTTGCGTTTATCAGCGTCTGTCAGCGTCTTATCGCTGTTGTGGTTAAATAATCTCGTTTTGCCAATTTTGACGAGATTTGTTCCTCTTTCTTCTTGCAGCCAAGACGGAGTGACTTGGACATGAACCAGCACGTGAACAACGTGAAGTACATCGGTTGGATGATGGAGGTGCGCTCCTGTAACAACATCCCCAAGATCTATTATTTTTATTTTTAACGTACAATAGACAACAATAGTTAATTGCATCTTTCAACTCGTTTTCTTCGGTGTCACAATACTACACAATTATACCTCCGTATGACCATAGAAAAACCTCCAATTATTTATTCCTGCCGTCCTGAAAAACTATCTTAAGTTTGCTGAATGAGCTGAAATTTCACCATAGAAATGATAAATTATTTTGTGGAGAAGTCCACTTGGAAAGGTGGTATCGTAGACATGCTACTCATTGTTCACAAGGTGGGTATCATTTCTTTACTAGTATTTTTTTGAAATTGTAAATAGTAGATGAGGTGAATGTACTGTGATAAAATGAAATAACAATTTTATTTGAAAAGTTGTGAGCTTTTTAAAATCAAGTTCACTATACATACACTAATTTGTGATCAATGTGCCATTCACTAACCGTGCATGTTAGGTTTCTCTATAGGAGTTCCAAATGTTGTTCTCTTCTTTGTAAGCATAGGGAATTGATGAGGTCTTTGTCATTGACTTGCTAATTGATCGCAACTTGCTAGTTGATTGTGACGTTTTAGGTCATTAACGCAATTGAGTTCGAGAAACTTGCAATGGTTGAGATTGCATGTAAAAATCTTTAACGGCTAAGATAGAAAAATACATGGGAAGCGTCTGTGCACAGTATGAAAAATGCAAGGTAAGTGATTACGCAGGGTAAGTGGCTTACTTACAATAGTGGATTATAGGAACTAATATGTTTGGTTCGTGCATTGACAGAGTGTTCCACCGGCGATTCTGGACGGGTACGAGTTGGCCAGCATGAGCTTGGAGTACAGGCGAGAGTGTGGGCAGACAGACGTGGTGCAGTCCATGACGAGCTTGGAGCCATCGACGTCGGAGACGACCGAGAGTGCAGGCTCGGTGGAGTCCAATGGAACGTGCAACAGCCATAGCTTCTCCCCTGGAGCAACAGCAGTGCCATCCGAAGGGAAACACACCATCGCCAACCAACTAGGCTTTTTGCAACTCGTGCACTTGCTGCGGATGGAAAACGATGGAGCGGAGATAGTTCGAGGGCGAACTCAATGGAGACCCAAGCATGTGGCTTTACCTTTATAGTATATTAGTAACTGTCTTCGTTACGTCAACTGTAAAGAACTGTTGATTGGGCTCATTGGCAGTGTAGGTGGAAATATTTACTGTGGTTTACACTGGTCTTCTTTCTATGTTGCTGCACAGGAATTGCTTTTGCCTCGTGGTAATTTGTGCAAGAATAGGTTGGGGCAAATGTGGCATTGATTTCGACTGAAACTTCTCTCAAAGATCACGGCTGTCATCATGGCTAACTCGACAATAATTATCAACTTGTACAGAAAGAAAGTTTAGTTGTCACTCTTTTTTATATACTAAAAAAAAAGTTATTCTGTGCTGGTATGTCCTTCCTCCCCTCCAAAGATGACCTGTATTGACCACTTTTTTTGACTGTTCGTGTTTATTTAGATATCTGTGGTATGTATTCGGCAGTTTGATGCTAAGAATGACGTGTCTATCTGTTTTTATAAATTTTGATTTGGTTTCAAAGAGTGCGATTACAACAGAGCCAGCATGTTTGATTCCTTTTGTTTGAATGCATGTTTTGAGGTAAAGTAAATCCTTGTGTTTTGGGCGATTTTTTTTGTCTGTGAACGAAAGAAACTGAAGCTCTGGGATTTAGAGTTTTGTTACCTTGCAGCCTCGTGATATAAACTGGGATTGCAGGGCTAATAGAATTAGGATGCTTGATGTAGTGGATCTGAAACACATGAACTCTTAACCTCCACCCAAATTACAAAAAATATAAATTTAGGCACGTCTAATTTTCACAAAAGATAGAGTTACTGACACTCTTGACTGGTGCATAGAACTCGTACTCATGCTCGTTCTATATTCAATTAACTTATGACACAAAAGTTGAATTGCAATTGTTTTGTGGACTTTGGAACTGCTAGTATTTGTAGTAATTTTGGTATATGTGTTTCAAACAAATTTTTGCATGATATCATTTGTATTGATCTGCACAAATAATATCAAATGTTAATTGTTATCATTTCTCACTTGTGACTCTACTGAATGATACTCAATCAGGTAATTGTCAAAAAAAAAGAAGAAGTATGATGAACAAGAGTAGACCGAAGTATGTCTAAAACTAATAAATATCAATTACCTTTGTATTAAATGATCAAAGCAAAACCTGAAGTACTGTAGTGAGTTTTGGTTCCAGAATATGTGATTCACTTGTGGAAAGATATAATTAATCTATATTATTAGGGAATTACTAAAGCGACACCCTAAATTGCTAACGGGACACCCCCTTTAAGCATGAATTTTGATAATTTAGTGTTATTTTGATTTATTAAGTGGTCCGTTCATTCAATCACAACATTATCATTTCCTTGAGAGAAAACATGATAAATACCCAAAAAAATTGAAATATTATTGCACCAATACTATTTTTTGATATATTTTTGCTTTAAGTAACTCAAAAGTCCTATATTTTTAGTTTGAAATTTAAGTACACTTTTTTTTTTTAGTATAGCCTTAGAATGATAAAGGTGAAACAAATCTTTTAAACCAAATTAAAAAATTAGCAAAAGCAGCATTAAAAATCACGTTTTCATGCTCAAAGGGGGTGTCCTGTTAGCAATTTAGGGTGTCCCTATAGTAATTCCCTATAATTAAACCGTACTTTTGTCACATTATTTCTGGAAATTTGTCAATACAATTGAATGATAAAGTAGTCATTATTTTTGATATCATCAAGTTTGGATAGAATTTAAAACTAGGGGAAATTACAAATAGGGGCATGAGAATGTAAAATATTATAGATAGGGGCACAGTTTCAAAATAATTACAAATAGGGGCACGATTTTAAAGAAAAATGTAATGTTTTGTAAAATTTTTTGGTTTGGATATTGGTTGATTTAGATACCTCACATTAAATGTTAGTTAACTTTCAAAAAATTCAAAAGTCTTCAAAAATTGTCATCCCCTTTACTAAAATTTCTTTATTTAAGCTTGATTTGGAGAGATCTTTAAGTTTTTTGGAAGTTAGCTAACATTTAATGTGATGTGTCTAAATCAACCAATATCCAAACCAAAAAATACTTACAAAACATTACATTTTTTTTTGAAATCATGCCCCTATTTGTAATTATTTTGAAACTACGCCCCTATCTGTAATATTTTACATTTTCATGCCCTTATTTGTAATTTCCCCTTAAATTTAACATATTTATTGTTGGACATTTTATTGTTGATTTCTTCACTAATCCTACTTTTCTAAAAAATCTAATAATATGTAGTTCCTACCATGGTTCTTCAATATGACAAATCAAAAGTCAAAATGCATTCAGTTCCATGTAATATGTGACATTGAAATGACCATTGGTTATCATATATTAAGCTATAATAATTAATAACATAACAATTTTATTGATCAACAGTCTTAATAGAAAAGATTTTGATTCTCTTGATATTTTTAGAGTGAACAAAAACATGAAGGATCACTTAAATCCCCAAAATTTAATGAAAGGATATAATTTTGGACGCAAAAGAAATATTTTGTTTCGCAACTTATGATTGCAACTATGTGAACAGCTTTGTCACTACAATAAATATCACAAGTTATTTAATATCTCCCGAAAGCAAAAACAAAAATTATACATTGAATGCCAACAACCATATATCATAATCATTGTGTTTGAAATCTTCAAAAATAAAAACATGGTTTTTTCTTTCTATAAGTAGACTATGCCACCTTCCTTGAAATGATTCTTTTCAACACCTATAAATATTCACATGACCACTTTTGACCAGTTAGGCACTATGAGACTAACCCTTAACCCTTAAAGGATTGATGGGTGACCTTGCCAAAACCAAGGGGCAATTTGTGGGGAATTCATTATTCAATCCCGTTATAGCAATGTGACATGTGCCCATAAAGGATGATATTCTCCCCAAAAGTGCAAAAGTCAATAGTGCCTTCACCAAAATTGTAGGAAGGGCAGCAAAATATGTACATCTCTTCACAAATTGAAGTTAAAAAAAATATGGGGGCATGCAAAGCAGCAATTTTTGACATTTAAAGATTGAGCACATCTCCTTGACCACTTTCAGAAAAAAAACTTCATTTTTTTTTCCACCCTCTAGGTGTTTCTTAGGCACTGAAAGGACAACAGTTGTCCTCTTGGACATTTAGGGGTTAAACATCCCATGGGGATAGTAGATATGTTGCCACATAATTGGCATTTGCTACCAACAAGAAGTTCTAATCTGAGATATCAAATAGCTCACTAGAACTTCATTGATCTGTACAACTTCTTTGTTGATCTCAAATGTAGTAAAGGTGTGGATCCATTCCAAAAACAAGAAATACACATGTTTTGTAGTGACCATAAAGGGTCTTTCACAAGATTTATGGGTAAAAGTATTTGCATCCCACTACAACCTAGTTACAAAATAAAGCCCTAAAAATATATGTTGACTCTAGACCATAGGGAAGGAAGCTTTATATCAAGACAAGCTATCTTGAAGAAGTTTGAGTAGGTGTCTTGCTTGAAAAACAAGTCATTGTAGGGACAAAGCCCCTCCTAATATAATTACCTATTCAAAACGTAAACGTTGTGTATACAAGAGCTTGGAGATGATTTTGGATACACCCATTTTGTTTATAATGTTCAATAGTACAGACAAATGGAAGTTTTCTTTTGACAGCCAACAAAACTACACTAAGGTAGGCGCACCCAATAGCGACCGCTCCCCAATATTGAACCCTAATATATTGTTGTGGGGTTCTCCACCCATTGTTGAACCAAAAGTGGAACAGTGAATGCCTCTTGCACAAGCAAATTTTGCCACATGTCAGTTGCTAAGTTGCTTTGGGAGGGTTGGTATTGGGACCATCCAATGCTAGTATAGGAACACATCTAAGCAGTCTCAAGGTGGATCTAGAGTTGCTTTTAGGATCCTTTGAGTTGCAATTTTGCCATTTAATATGAAATACTCTACAATACTTTTTTCCACAAAAATTACGTTCCAGGAGAGCTTGTTAAAAGACTAACCCTATTGATTTTTTTTTTTTGAAATTTTCAAGACCTTGGGGTATCCCAAACCCTTAACCCCAAAACAACCCTAAGGACAGAATGTGTCCTTGGCCAATTTTTGAAGTTAAATACAACCTTACCAAATTACTATTTTTAGTAGTCCATATTTTTGAAAAAATCTTTTTGAAATTTAGTTTTAGCTTCAACAATCTGATTTTGCAAATGATTGATTATGATTTTTCTATTCAAGATTTTGTGCACAAATGTCCATTGCAATCTTGACTTTATGTAGTGTTGAGGGCTCTTGGGAATGACCTTCAAATACAATAGATCTTTGAGAAAAAATCACATTAGAAATTCATTTAAAAAAATAGTAGAGTAGATTTTGAGAAGTCATAAATTGATTGGGGTAATGCATGTTAGGCCCTTTAACCTCATATTTTTTTAGTAACCAACTTTTAAAATTTGACATGTGAAAAGAAGATTGAAAGACTTCAAATCACTTTCACAATTTTAAGACCCTAGCGTTCAAACATTATAATCTTTCAATCCATAAGAGATATTGTTTGTGTTTTCTTTTCTAATGTAATCTCTAACATGTCTAGTTTGATTTTGTATAGTTACAATTCAAAAAGAAGTGATACAACTTATCAAAATGTTGACTTTATGTTCAAATTAGAGCAAATTCCTAAAAGCTCAAGAAGTTCCAAGGTCATTTTAGGGTTAAAGGCTTGCTTATGGGTGTACATACCTTACAACCTAGCCAGTTTGACATGATGAGAAGCTTAACCCTTAAATGCCGGGCTAGTCACTGTGACCAGCCTAGTACAGTTCTTTGCATAGTTCTCTCTACAGTAGCGGCAAGTGCAAACCCTATAGGATTGTTTCTTGAAGTTGCAAAAGTCAATAGTGCATGGTGCCCACATGAAAATTGCAAGAAGAGCATCTTGGGACCTAACACCATGTCTCTGTATTTTCTCACAATTTGGGTTACCTAAAAATATGAGTGCATCTAATGAAATGATTTTCTGTATTCCATGATGGATCATCTATTTACAATCACTTCTGAAAAAAATCAAATGAAATACAATTTTTTAATATAAATCAAATTTTTTATTTCAGAGCATGCGGACGTTTAGGGGTTAATTGCACTACTTTTCTTGTGTAGGCATTGTGACTTGATAGGCTAATACTATTTTGGAAAATTGCAAAATAAAAGCCATAGAGTGAGAGAGTAAAGCAACGTGTTGGTAAAACTAGCTGCTAGTTCCTTGTTAGCCGGTGGAATTGGGAAAAAAACTGACTGCATTTCAAAATTCCCAACAAAAGCCAGTTAGGTTTTAATAAAAAATCTAAATATAGTATATTACTATGTAAATTTAGAAAAACATCCGGCATAATCTGGAAAAAAAAACCCGGTTGGGTACGGAAAATGCTGATTTTTTAGCTGGTGAAGTATAAAAAAATTCCCGAACACTGGAGTAAAGTACAGAGCTCGGTGGAGAGAGAGAGACAAAAAAGAGGCTTGCCTCACGTTGCGTGTTCCCTTGAGCTCGTGACGAGGAGGATCAAGGGCACGCTCTCTGCACACTTGCAGGTTGCAGACACAACAGGCAGAACAGGCAGGGCAGGCAGGGCAGGCAGGCAATGCGCAGAAATCCCAAGCTCGCCACACTTCGATGCAGACCCGGAGCTCAAATGCTTGCCCACAGTTCCGTCCTCTTGCAGAACTCTCCCACGGTCCCACCCATGCCGGAAGGGAAGGGGCACGATCATCCCAAGCTGTTGCATCCGAAATTTCTCGCGTTTTGCCATGACCTTTTTAGCCAAGAGCTTACTGGACTGATGACATTCTGTTTTTAGAGTCTCTAGCTGGTGCCTTTTAAATCTCTCCCTTGGGCTCTGCCGCTGCCTCCTCCATTGCGTGTGCTTTTGTCACAGGCATTCGCCATGGATGCTGTAGTACATCCCTACCTGCCCAAATCCCTGGAGCTTCCGGGCTTCCACCCGGCGTCGATGGGTGTGGACTTCATTTTGGGATGCTACGGCAGCGCGTCTGCGCTTGTGGTGCTCGCCGTCTGGCTTGTCTCAGGTCTGTCACGCTCGATTACTTTCTAGGGTTTCGGTCGATTGTTGCTTGTGTTTCGGTTTTTGCGCCTTCGGGTACGGCAATGTCAGTTGATGATTTTAGGGTGCAGGGGTTTGGGCATATGTCATATCAAAGGTACCCCTGCGTTCGAATGATTTTAGGTCATCAGGGATCCAATTATGCATTGGGACAGTAGTTTTGAGAACCTGCTGTGCAAACCCTGCCTTGAGGGCCCTCTTTGGAGCATTGAAGGCACCAAAGCCCCATCCTCAGTATAAGTACCCAGTGTATATGTAATAATAAATGGGATTAACAACTGGATTTTTGAAGGCAATAAAGCCCCATCCACAGTATAAGTACCTGGTGTATGTGTAATTATCAATGGGATTAACAAGTAGGTACCCCTTTTTGTACTAGACTCTCAGCTGGATGGCCTCCTGGCCATTCTGGCCATATCAAATACCTTATTTATTAGGGTCTTGAAATAGAACGGAAGATCAGGAAGAAGAAACCCTGTAGTATACTGAATTTCGTCCTCCACGTCATCTGTCGTGTGACTGGCCATGCGTTCGTTTCCATCTAAGGTTTAGGGATTTTTAGGTGCTGGGGCTTTTGGAGATGACTTGCAGTGGTTTTGTCTTTTGGTGTCTAATAGAAATGCATTGCCTGCAGTGATTTCTGTGCAGACCCCTGTAAAGATTAAAAAATGCAAGCTGTTCCATTTAGGGCGCTTGTATCAATTGTCATAAGAATACCTGCTTCACAAAATCCATGAATTTTCTCCTTGATTCTTGAATATACGGAGGTGAGTCTATCTCTTAGTATTTTCAGTGATTTCAAGGAATCAATGGAGCGTGAGTTAGGTTGATGGGTTAAGGATTCCCCAAGTTAATAAGTTCGCACTGTATCATACCCTGAATCAGAAGTGAGCTCATCTTATGCTCAGTTTCTTTTTTTCATTGAGCTTCTAAGCTTTTCTTTGGGAATCGCTTGCAATCTTTTCGAGTTCGCACTTGAATGAAAGGAAGTACAAAGTAGCTGAGAGTGTGATGAGAATCAGAATTACGCTGTACACGACTAGTGTTTGTGATCTCAATATATTACAAGCATAGGTGTTTCAGGAAATGCGACGTTTTGGTCTTGTAAGGTTTTCCTTCTACATCCAGACACCTTTAGCTCGTTTTCATGTCAAAGCCTAATGTCACCTCTTTTACTCTCTGGAAGCCCAAAGTACTCGTGATTATATGGACTGTGATAATATTGTTACATTCAACAATGTTGCACGTGAAAGCAACGTTAGTGAAGGACTTAGGTTACCAGCCAATGATCTAGAACCCTTTCCACACTTATCAAACTCTTTTTTTATCACACTTCGTCTTGGGATACAACATGTCAACGAGAGTTCACGCCCTAGGTTTGTGTACATGGTTTCAAAAGAACATTATCAACTGCCAAAAAGGATGACCGTTTATGGGCTAATTTTACTCTGTTTATGTCTATATGTGCAGGGCGTGTAGCAAAGTTGGGAACAGTAGACAGGATTCTGATGTGCTGGTTTGCTTTCTCGGGGCTAACACACATCGTCCTGGAGGGCTACTTCGTTTTCACCCCCGACTTTTTCGCACTCACACAACCCCACTTCTTGGCGGAAGTCTGTAAGTTCCTCATCTCTGATGCTCTGGTAAATCCCGGAGTTGCTCTGTCAAATGCTATGCATATTGATGCAGAAACTTGTCTCTTTTTTATCATAACTTTTAGTCACCCAGTGGTTGCCTCTCGTAAGCTTTTATTGTGAAACCGCGTGAGAGTACAGAACATCCCTCACTTTGGTTCTTGGGTTTAAGATTGTTCTGATGCATTTAATTTTGCTGATGGTGTTTTATTCCACGTATGGTTCGATGCGACAGGGAAGGAGTACAGCAAGGCTGATTCCCGCTATGTTGGACGTGACCCCACCGTTGTGGTGGTGGAGGGCATCACAGCTGTTCTTGCTGGTCCTGGCTGCCTTCTTGCAGTGTATATTCTCTCTTCCCATCCTTGTTCATATGTCTCTATCCCAAAGATTTTGGCTTAAGTGAAAAGTATACTCAACCTTCTTTTATGATACGTTGTGTAATTGCATATTCCTTGTATGTATACAGAATTTGTCATGTCATAGGCAACTCGCACATGTCAAGTATGTGAACATGTATGAGAGTGCTTATAAAAGCCCCTTTTCTTCTCAAGGCAATCTCACGAGAGAGGGTTGAGTGCAGAATGACTGATGCTGCATAATTGTAATGGCAAAGGACCTCCAATATACCAAAGATTCATGAGTTTCATAATAACTGACTCTCAGTTTGTGAAACGTGTAATTCACACGAGTTCAAGTTATTTGTCAGCAGAATCCAGGAAGAACGTTGCACGTGTTTGTTGAAAAAGAAACAACTTTGGACTAATTACCTACTGAAAGGGGATAAATATATTTAGTGTGTTATTATTCCAGCTCTTCTGGGTTGCTTTTAATCTCAGGACATCTAAACAAAAGCTATTGGCAATGGATGGTGTTTGATTGCAGGTATGCTATCGGAGCTAAAGCAGCGTATTCACATTCTACTCAGTTGGTGGTTTCTACTGCACAGCTCTATGGAGACATTGTGTATTTTTTAACGGTGGTTTTGGCAGGAGTTGAGATCTGTTTGCCTCGGCCATTGTACTTCTGGTTTTATTTCATTTTCATGAACGGCATTTGGGTCGTGATTCCCCTTCTCATTGCTTGCCGGTCTTGGAGTGCAGTAAGTGCAGCTTTTGCCAGTACAAAGATAAAAACTTCCTAAACACCATTAGTCTTGAGGCTTAGTCATAATGTTGGCTTGTGAAATTATTTTATCATAATGCCATCACTATGTCCAGTTTTTTTGTTTTTTTAAATAAATAAATTTGGAAGCTCTAGAAATCAAAGCGTTCATTTTTTGGTCTTACAAGTTTGATAGTGAAAAATCCATTGACTTTGGACTGAAACGTCCTTAAACCGTCCTAGGTGACGATAAGGGTGGATGAGCTTGTTGGCCCATGAGGTTTGTGGTTCAATTTGTATTGGTATTTCTAGCTCAAATTTAATTACTTTTTTGATGGGAGAAATGAAAACAATGGTGGGGTGTTCTTACATGTATTATTGTTGGGGTAGGGTTAGTCCGGGTCCAGTTACTTCTTGTTGTGACTTGGTTGTGAAAACTAGTTATACGTGAAAATAATATAATCACCAAAATTTGATATTTGTGCTTATACATTTTCAAGTAATTTGCAGTTGTTTTATTTATCGCGAATATAGTTTTCTTCACTCTTTCAATTTCTAATCAAAGGAATGTTTTATGTATAACATGATACATTGGATTTGAGCATTTTATGACTACAATAAGTAAATATTTATCATGCATTTAGCTTAGGCTTTGTATAATATTTAAATTTTTCTATAGATTGCTATTGTTGTGATGTTTGATGGTCAGTTTTATTACATGTTTTATACTTGATAAGTAAGCCGTTGAGAAGACTATACTTTCATTATTTGAGCTCAAAGACGTACATTAACCCCTAAACGGATGGAGACAATAGATACATGTTGTATAATCGACATTTGCTAACAACAAGAAGTTTTGATTTGGGATCTCAAATAGCTAACTAGAATTGCATTGATTTGTATTCCAACTTCTTTGTTGATCTTGAATGTAGTAAAGGTGTGAATCAAATCCAAATCCTCCCTCTGTCCAATTATAAAATTCCAAAAAACTTCTCCATGAGGGATTAACTGTATTTTCAATAAATTTTCTAGTGACACATACAATCTAAAATAAGCAATTCATTTGCTAGGTGTATGTAAATTGTCCATCTTCAAAGCCACCGGTTGAGCAAGCTAGATTCCATGCTAAAAACACCATATTTGTACATAGTTTGTAAATGTGGCTAGCTCCTCATTATTTTAGTCTTTGTACTAATGACTCATGCATTCTAGAATCAATATATCATCTACCAAATGTATGCAAAATCTCCAACTTTGATGTTGTTGTCTAAGCACCCAAGTTCCATGCAGAAAGTACCATATTTGTGCATGTTGTTGGTTTCTCATTACTAATGATTTGAGATTAGTAGCAACAATGGTACCTCATATGGGCAAGGCCAAGCTTGTTAGGAAGGGAATGCTCTCTAATTGTTTAACTTGCCCCCATGAGATCATTGAACATGACAAATGCTTTCTCAACAATTGAAAATAACAGAAAGGAGCTTTTTAGTGGGACAAGAACTATCCCTAATTTGGAGCTTTATAATGGGACAGAGGGAGTACAAGAAAAATACCTTGTGATATACTGGTCACAAAGGTACTTTCAAATGTTTACGGGTTAAAACCAAGTACAAATATCCTCAAGTTGCTAAACTAGGAGAAAAGCTTTTCAAATACTTGTTTCTCTTTTTCAAAGTATCATCAATGGAGACAAACACTAGAAATGTAACATTCAGTTTCACCTACAATTCCAAATATAAACCATCAAACCAACAATCCAAGGAGTATGTTGGAACAAGGGTCAAAGCTGTTAAACGTGCAATTTGCGGCACCATAGTAGTGCAAGTTTTTTTTTGCAACCAGTGCTAAGTGTTAACCCTTTAACGACCACACCCATTTTCACATAATTCACTGAAAACAGGGGCTGTAAGTTTAGATTTGGAATTGACTCAAATATGGACCCATTTTCAATAATCCTACCGTACAAATGGGAAGTACACCTTGTTTATTGTAAAGCATTAAAATTTCAACTAAACCTATTGTTGAAGGTGAAATATTATAAGGATTGAGTGAGCCGTATGCGGAAAATCTTTTGTGTTTCATTCTTGTTTAGTTTTGAATGTTAACCTTTTATGCAAGTTTTGATTGAGAAGAGCCTTACATTTCTAAAAAGCAGGGTTTCCCACCTTTCCAACAAGACTAGTTTCACACAAATTAGACAAAAATAGCAATCACAAGGTGTAGCTAAGTGGACAAAAAGGGTCAAAAACCCCACTTTCTTTGCTACCCTAAAACGGTTCTACAAAAAATTTGATAATTATTCTAGTAAATTCAATTGGTGAAAACAATCAAGAGTTGGCCTTAAATGTAAGATGACAAATTTTAAAGCCAAAATGACAACACAATTTTAGTAGATCTTCAAATACTACAATTATACTACTACCATATATGAAAACAATACAAACGTATTTCTTAAGCAATTTGAAATTTTTTAGAATTGTGCAATTGAAATTTGACACTCTTCTTGCATACTTGATGTATTGTGTTGTTGCTTTGATCCATCTTTGACAAAAATTGGATACGAATTTTAAAGCCATGCCGTATAAACACCATTATTTATCAACTCACATACCCAATTGCATTGTTATTTTTTTAGATGGATGCAAAATTCTTGTGATCACATGTGTACTTCAAGACCAAATTCCAAATTATTGAGCGATTTCAACCTACATGCCAAAAACCACTCCCAGCGACCAAAATATGGTTGCGTGGTCCTTAAATGGTTAACTCTTAAGGTTGCAATCAAGCAATTCCCATGTGTATGACTTTATTGAACAAATAGTATAGCAGAAATTACAAATAGGGCATGAAAATGTAAAATATTACACATAGGTACACAATTTGAAATAATTACAAATAGGGGCACAATTTCAAAAAAAATTGTAATTTTTTATAATTCATTTTGGTTTGGATATTGGTTGATTTAGGTACATCACATTAGATTTTAGCTAACTTCCAAAAATTTTAAAAGTCTTCAAAAATTGCCATCCCCTTTACTAAAATTTCTTTACTTAAGCTTGATTTAAAGACCTTTAAATTTTTTGAAAATTAGCTAACATTTAATGTGATTTGTCTAAATCAACTAATGTTCAAACCAAAAAAATTTACAAAAAATCACAATTTTTTTTGAAATTGTGCCCCTATTTGTAATACTTTACGTTTTCACGCCCCTATTTGTAATTTCCCAAATGGTATATCCAGGTGAGAATATCTAGTTCAAAGTTTATTGTCTGGAGTTAAGAAATTTTTAGATCCCCGTTGTACAAAAGTATCAAATGAATGCTATGGCGCAAATTTGGAGACGCCGAGGCCAGAATCTCACATTGTTGAATTGCAACGCATTATAAGCAGAGAGCCACAGAAAGTCAGGTTTGATAAAATGGTTGTATGCCTTTACTAAAGCGTGGTTCAAGCCTCACAGCATAAACCCAAAACCCAAAATCTATACCAGTTTGACCTTTGTGAAGATGTATGTCACTATTTTGGTGCATGAATACCGCAAATTTATTGAGATTGACATTACATGAAACTAAATAGAATAATCCTACCTCAAATGCTTGGTGAGCACTCTACCTTTGGTGCTTCAACTCGTGGGGATTGAAGACGCAATCACGGAAGAAAATGGGGTTCTGGTTGTAAAATATTATTGAAACCAATCTAATTCTATCAACGATACATAAAATAAGACGTAACTACCTTTATTCAGTAGAGTGTATGGAACTGAGTCGTATTACAAATTCATTAGCATTTCTCAGAGCTCTAAGTGTATCTTATCACACTATCTCTCTCTTACTCAGAGGTGCTCTTCAACTGTAACTCACAAACTAAAAACTAAACTCACACACAGAAGACTAATAGTCTACGAGACAATCGATTGACGAAACTTGTGTATAATGTGGATGACTGTTATCCAATAATAAATAATACTTGAAGAACAAATACTTAAATTTTTAGGGTTACCAAAGGCGAGATGATGATTAGGGATATCTGGTATTCATGATCCGATCCTTTTCAATTTGCTCCTAACTTGTACATCCAATTTCTCATAAGCATCTGAGTGTTAGATTTAAAAACACAAACGGCTCCGAGTTATAACCCCAATGATTCTACAATTGAATTGCAAGCTCTATTGACTAAGGTAGGTAATTGATTGAGCACAAACGTATCATTAGTAAGCCATAATCCACCTTTTTAGAGATCTCTTTCTTTTATACTTCAAACTCAGCGCTATCTTGCAATTGCGTTCAGCTAGACCACAGCTTCATCTGAGCCCAAGGCTGATAAACCATCGCCCTCTAGGAGTATTTCCTCGAAGTGATAAATATGGACAGAGTTTTGTGCAACTTAAAAACCACAAAATCAGAAACATTCCAGATGTAATGTGCTATGGAATTGCTAACTCAAACCATCCAAATTGACCTTCATGGACAGCCACTTGCCAAGAGAAAACAACACTTACGATCTTGGCCTTGGATACTTGGTTTCTGGACTCCTGGTTTTTGGCCAAAAAGTGTGAGTTAGATTGTAGGGGCTAGATTATCATAGGAAATCCTTTTTGTATAACTTATTCCAGATACAAACGAACATCATATTCGTTAAACTGGGAAAAAAAGAGGTACCATTTTGTACTCCACCTAAACCCAAAAAGTTACCTTAAACCAGATTTGAAGGTATCAGATTTAATCTTAGACACTACGATTTTTTCCCTCTCAAATTCCTCCTCTCAGGGCACGTGTACAAAAAAACGCTGCAAGCTCGGTTTTAGGAGATCTCCTAAAACCCTCAGAAGTCCCGAAATGTGCTCTTTTCCCAATTTAACGAATATGGTGTTAACGGGTTAAATGCCAAAGGCATCCCAATTGCTTTAAATTATACTCTTCGGGTCTTACTGAAAAGTGACAATTGGAAGCCCTCACCTACATTCAAAAAACATTAACCTTCTCATCCACTTCTCCCTGAGCTGACAGAGCTGCTTAATATCTCGCCTCAAGCCGAGGCTCTTTTTCTCTAGCTGCTTGCTTGATTGCTGGAAGAGCAGTCGGTGAATCTCTCGGAGTAATGGAACGTAAGCCACCTCATGCTCAGGAACCACCGTGCTTGCCCTGAGTGTAACTGTGCGATTCGAGAAAGATGAACTTCGCTTTGGAGACCCGGGTACACCATGCTTGAGCATCTAGAGAGCTGGCTGTATGCACTTTGGAGTTATGATGTAGTCTTGCACCAAACCAAATCCATACATGCACAATGCACTTACTTGCACGCACATTCAACTCATCCGCTACTCGCTGGCCTGCTTCAATACTTCTAAAATTTCTACCAGAATTTAGCGGACAATACATTCAGAAGAATGTTGTTGGATTAGCTTAGCACACATGAAGCCTGGCTTTAGGAAGGTTGTGAGCTGTGAGATGTCATACTGTCAAGACAGCCCTAAACTTGCATCCCCAGTTAACACCAAGAGCATGAGCCGCAGTGTAGCAATAGTAACTAGCTTGTGAATCCACACGGCACTGCTTGCATTGTGTGCTCGTTATGTGTACGTGAAGAACGATGTAGGCTAGAAGGCAATCATGATGCATCAAGTTGAATATAACAAAGTGAGCACATGTTCTTTTAGCACTTGGTGTTGGCAAGCGAATCTTGTCAGAACCAAGGGTTTCCTTGAATCCGTGCTTGAGGCTTTTGCAGTGCTACCATCTTTCCTGCCGGTCAACACATTTTCTGGAACCTACAGATTTCTTACTTTGCTTAAACTTGGAACCCAGAACTCCAGAAGGTGTGGGGCTACACGAGCTAGGCCACTCGCCAAAAAGCAAAACCTGCTCTCGTCGATGGCCTCGAGAGGAGGTGCCTTGTTAAGGCCCATCCTCGAGGGTCTTCCAAAATTTAGGTACCCTCTATCTTCTGCTCTACTATTAGGCCAGAGCACCTTATTACCCTCGAGGAGGTGTCTTACCCTCGAGAAGGTGCCCTTATCCTATACAATTGCAAACTCGTATAGTCAGTTCCACAATCATCAACATTTTTAACTAGCAATTTTTAACAATGCTCAAGACAGGTTTCCAGGTGCACGTGATTCAAATAGTGCAGATGACCCTTCATTATTCGGCTTCTATTATGCCAAGTACCAACTACATTGGGTGAACCATGTTACTTCTCCTCACCTCCTGCTACAACAAAAGCGAATCCATGGTCCATGCCCTTCCAGGTTTACAAGAGCAAGACTAAAGACCATAACCACAACTGTGTGTCAAATGGCTCTAGAAATATGTACAAGCTGAAACACATTTGCCTGTTCTCAGCCTGGGTTGAAACTTGAAACATGACAGAAAAAGACTTACTACATGCACATCACCTAAAGACCACCTGCTT
The DNA here is from genome assembly GCA_963920765.1 of Ulota crispa. Classification (NCBI taxonomy): domain Eukaryota; kingdom Viridiplantae; phylum Streptophyta; class Bryopsida; order Orthotrichales; family Orthotrichaceae; genus Ulota; species Ulota crispa. The sequence continues at coordinate 9,768,290 of OY987243.1, forward strand.
TAACTACGCACATCCAACCATCACGCCAGAGCAGCATGATTCTTAACAAAAATACTACTGCTCCTACACACAGTGACGATCATGTGAAGTATTCGATGATGGATTCCCTCTCTTCGTGCTTCACCCTTATCCGCTTTAGCTGCTTGCGCTCTTGAACAGGAACAAGATCGTAGGGGGCAATCCCCAAAATAGCCTTCACCCATTCAACCTTAGATTCTTCGCCTTGATGAACCGCCTTGCTTGTGTTGCGCTGATCAACAATTACTGTCCCAGCTGAACTCCCTGCTGCCCCGACAGAACTTACGTCACCGCTCTTCGACAGCTCCTGGAGTAGTTCGGACTTTGCCCTGCTTGCACTACTGAGGCAAGATCGAACAGCTCCAATTGCGGCACTTCCGACCACTCCAACAGGATCCTCATCAAGAGTATTATCGACGTCAAATGGCTTTGATTTAGAAACAACTCGGAGACTGCTTCGAACTCCCTGGGACATCTCACCTCGATTAGGCTTTGCAATTCTAGCGCTGCTATAGCGAACGACTACTCCAGGCTTTGCAATTCGACTGCTCCGATCGCCTGCAACTCCCAGCTTTGCAATTCGAGAGCCACTATCGCCCGCGACTACTCCAATCCGATTGTTGAGAGGTCGCTCCAGTGGCACTCGTGGATGCTTGCCGTCATAAGGTCCTCGACACTTGCCACCGTAAGTAAAGAATGCTCGACATTCCTTGTTGCGGCACTTGTAGCGCGGTTGATCGCTTTTGCCATTGTTGTCATACATATACTTCACATCCGTGCTACCGCAGCGATGGCAATACTTCACGATGCCTGCGAGATGCAGCGGCTCAGGAGCCATGACGAAAAACTACAGCAACGGGAGAGGTGAGAACTCTGCGGAACACCGCTCTGAAAAAAGTTCGCTAAGAGAATGCGAAGAGAATGCCCGGGAAATGCAGCGCGCTCCGAAGTTATGCTTCTGAAATCTAGGAAATGGCAAGAGAAATCATCTGATCTTTGCTTTTTAGTGGAGGGTATCTACACATCTGCGACCTGACGTTGTCCAGGTCGACATAGTGCGGAATAGATCTACACCGTGTGGGTATAGGTCGGCTTTGTGCGGGCATTTTGCCATGGTATTGTTGGGCTCGACAGAGAGCGGATATAAATCTACAACGTGCGGGCATACGTCGGCTCTGTGCGGGTATAGGCCGGCCACAAGGAGCTGATATGAGTCTTCCGTGGAAGAATTTTGTGACTTGCCTTGTAAATTGGGCATCACCAAAGAATATGAGACTACGGGGGGATTTTGAGAGTTTTTTCCATGAGGCGCTCTTAGAGTTGGGCAGGCTTTCAAAAGAAATGAACTTTGGTCACACGGATGAGATACTGATTTCTAAATTAATGAAATGTGCACTATTGGATGGATGATATTTTGGATTCTGAATGAATGAAATGTGTGCACTCAGACGGATGAGGTTGTGATTTCTGAATGAATGAAGTTTATACACTTGGATGGATGAGATATTGATTTTTGAATTAATGAAATGTGTACACTTGGATGAATGACATTTGTATGTTTTAAATGAAAATAAGCAAACTTCTGAATCACAAGAAACCACACAAATGGATGAAAAGAATTCATAATTTCTGACGAATAGAAACAAATGGGGTTTCATAAACAAAAGATATGCTTCTGGATGATTGCATAGTAAGAAACCACAATTTCTATGAAATCGTGTGAACTTCATTGATATTTCAAAAAAAGGGTAACTCGTGCTTAATACAATCCAAATGGGAACTTCTAGTTCAACCTTTGCACAATGGATGGTATCTCAGTAGCAACAATAGCTTCACCTTTTGCCTGATATCAAAAGCATCACAATGAATTACATCAAGTATTAGTTCAAACTCCAAACATCCTCTGACCAAAGAAAGGATGAAATTACAATTGAATCAAAGAGATACAAAATCAAGCAAGAGGTTCTTCGTGGACCACTCACCTAGTGAGGAACCTTTTGTCTCCCAAACTTTGTTCATCTTTTGACAATGTAGTATTTGTCATTGATCTTAATGAAACAAAAACAAGTCTTATGATCTGAAGCCTATTTTTTTCACTAATGTTGGGTTATTTTGAAACTTTGAATCATGCTGCAAGTAGATACTATTAATGACGTTATTGAGTTCAAAGTACTTGGTCTCACAAGCCTTGAATTTTGGCTGAAATCATGTCTCCCTCAACATCAAATAAAGTTTGATATCTGCAAGATTGGTACTTTTAAGTTATGGTAATCCACAAAACCATGATTGCCTTGAGGGTTGTTACTTTGGGCGAGTTGAGGCTATCGGACAGCATGTACGAGTGGACAAATCAAACCAAACGGGTGGATTAGGGCATTTTTGGGGTTTTTGACCTAAAAATGGAACTAATCAAATTATAAATTTTCATTTTTATTACGTGATATGGCTTTGAATCCACGTTTTGACTTCATGTTGGCAACAATGAGTGCCACTAACATGTACAAAGTAAGTTTTCTTATCATTTTGGACCATTTTTTAATGTCAACTATGAGTTGACTTCACCAGATGGACCATGACCTCAATTGGACACTTCGGGCATACAAGCGGGCAGGCGGACGGGCAACCCAATGTAACAACCATGATTGTCTTGCAAGATAAATTTGAGAATTTCAAGTTAATCTTTCCAGAAATAGTTTTTTTAGAAGTTGAAAGTACCTTTGCAATTGCTCAGTGAGCCGTGAATTTTCCAAATCCAGTTTAGTGACTGAACAATGGTACTCAATCCTTTAAGCAACTTCAAAATTCTGAGACCGTCATGCTTGTTTCTCATACGAATTACAAAAACAACAAAGAGATCCAGTGATACGCACCTCCTCATTTGAGAAAAGGCCACAAGCTCAATCAACCACATTTAAAAGAGAAGCTTCCTATTAAGAACCAAAAGGATTGTCAGACCAAAGATGGTGATTTGCTAACCAAATACAAAACTTGGATATGATATTAGACAAAGTCCATACATACATTTTTGCTGAGCAACCATAGAGAAGTCACGTCATCACAAGTGAATGCCAACTCATAGTGACCCTTTACTCCCTTTGCAACAATATCTTACACATGGCTTTGCGGCTTTACCTAGCAGCAACTTTAGGCTTCCTTAGCTTTGTTTTGTTCTTGCATGCACCAAAATCATTACATGAAAGAAATCAAAGAGAACTTGATGACCTAAAAAGGTTAAGAAAAGATTCAAACCAAAATATCCAGAGTATCAATAGAATGTGAGTGACAAAAAAAAACTCCACTTATTGTGCTTCATAGTTCATAAAACCAATATCCAAAGAGTAGATAAATATGACACAAAGAAAGAATCTAAATAAATATTACATGGCAATTTCAAAGGAAACAAACCTTATAAGCCATACAAGTGTCATGAAAATGAAGTTGAGTATTGTAGCTTTTAGTATTGGTGATGATAGAGAAAGTATGTTGCTTTCCCGCTCCTCAGGGGCACCTGGCTAGCAAACATCCCCATTCCAAACGAGATTCCAAAAGCCACCAAACTAGATGCAGATCTACCAACTTGTAATAAAAATTCCATAAATGTCCATCCTCAATAAAAAGTAAGGTAGGAGACTCATTCATGTGGTGGTCTTGTCCTTGTGGATTGAAATGTCACCCATTTATAATGCACGTGCCGTCAAAACACATGAATTGTAAAAAGCGGAACCAACTTTTGGGTTCTATATATAGTCAAAGATGGTTCCATGTGATACCTTGAAGATGCAATTCTACATAATTCATAACTTCTTCATGCAAGATCCAAATAGTGCATATTTAGATATGCTGGAATCCTCTTGAAGTTGAGGATCATTTGCTGAAACAAATTTCAAATATTAAAAAGATGGGGTGGTGGAATCCATTCAGAGAATGGAAAGTGCTCAAAACAACTAAAAGCCATGAGAATGGTTCCTCATCTTAAACCTTAGATGGCATTTCATGAAGCAAGAAAGATAGATATGAAGCTTGGTCCTTTGCTGTACCTGAGTAGTTATTATTGGATACACATCAAGATGGTACTGCTCCAAGAAAATCTCTAGATACTTTGCCTTATAAAGTTGTGCCAAATTGTAAAGCTCCTCTTTGCCATTTGGAAGAAGCTCCCCACCTATATGCTTGTCCAACCATGGAGACTTCTAATTGTTGATCCAAGCAGGTGGTAAGCTTGTGTTTTCTTGCTTTTAGCTTGAATGGCATCATGGGATAATATACAAAGCCTCTCCGCAAACTTCTCTAGCTTTGCAATTTGCTTTTTAGTTAGTTTTTGTGATCCATGTCTTGCATGGAAGGCCATTCAACCCTAGCTGAGAACAGAATCTACAAAGAAAGGAAGTCTGCCAACCACAAAAAGACAATACCTCACGCTAACAAAAATGTGTTAGAATTTTTTTGAACCTTCCACAAGGCCCTTAAGATTTGACACTTTTAACATTTGTTGGGCCTAGATTGGGTACATAAGAAGCATGTGTGAATTGTCTCTACTTTGCATGACTTTCCTACTGTACATCACAAAAATCATGAATAGAAAACGGCAATCTAGTACTATGTCACAATTTCTTAATTATTCTTCTACTATTGTACACAACCATAACTAAATGTTACTCTCACAGGTACTAGGTTGAAGATTTTAATATAGAGAAAAAAGGCCATGGTAATATGTAAATGTAATTGTGGCGCCCAATGAAAATTGGACATGCCAATGTGAGCCATGATTGTAGTCAAAAGCATAGTAGGGTGCAAGAATTTTTTGTTATCCCAAAGTACAAATTAGAACAATTAAGAAGACCCCTTGAAAGGGGTTCTTAGGGGCCTTGTAGAGGGCTCATAAAATTTCCAATGCTTCAAAGGAGAAACATAACACGTAGGTTTTCACAAACCATGTATGAAAAGTAACTATCTATGTATAGATAGAGTAATTTAATTTTGAACATCTTTTGGCAGCAAAATCCAACACAATTTACTCTTCTTGTGCATTTCAAGGTGTAATGAGTTATGTTTGAATTTCTAAAGCCACAATAATGCATTTCTCAATATCATGCACGAGATTATCCAGATTTTGAACTCCCAACTCCTTGAAGCTATTTTGAGAAGAAAAAAACCAAGACACTTTCTAGTTTCCATAAATGAAATCTTAGCATGAAGCAATTACTTTTATCTTAAGGTTACTACGTATACTTGGACAAAATGGTTAAAATTTAGCACTGGGCAAACACAAAGCTCAAACAGTCAAAATCAAAAGAATAGATTTTGAACTAACCACAAGGTGTTGGGACACAACCATCCGGAGTGCTCTTAATAGCCTTGTTACCAAGGTTATCCTCTTCTTAGCTGCATAGTTGCAAATCCATACATTTGTGATCTACAGCCAACTACCAGAGTCACTTGGTCTAATCCTACAAGATAAATCTCTACTCCTCAATACACAACAAATAGTTAATCAATTTAGCAAATTGCCCAAATTCAAATTGTTGAGTACATCAACAACACACTCATATACATACCACGTCAACCTCAAGCGGTTTACTACCACTAAAAACAAAATTAACTCATGATCAAATTTCAACCTCAGCACTCTTCTCCTCAACTACCAGACAAGCCTTTAAGGAAATGTGTTGTGTCCTTAGGCAACCATTTGCAAGATTACTAAAATTCATTCATTGCAATGTACTACTACTACCAAGATAGTTTTACCTAATTCCATAGCTCCTAATCATGCAAGAAAAAAATCCACAAGAAAAAAATCCAAAATTCATCAATAAACCTAAAACCTAATTGTAGAATACACCAACGGCATGTTGAAATGTGTGTTAAGTCAAACCTTTGTAACTTCAATTCAAAATTTCAAAATCAATAATTCAAAGCCATTGCGCTTTGCTTCAATTGAGGGTAGCGCGGATCTATTGAAAAGACAGTCTACAAGAATACTAGCAATTTTTTATTAGAGAAGAAGAGCAAAAATGGCGTATGAATATTGGCCATGACTTGGTGGTGAAAGAAATCCACAATTCATCAATAAACCTAAAACCTGATTGTAGAATACACCAACAACATGTTGAAATGTTTGTTAAGTCAAACCTCTAGAACTTCTAAAGCAATCGCGGCATTTGAGACTACCATGCTTGTTTGTCAGAATCTGAGGCAATCTTGGCAACTTTGTTAGCCTAGTCCTAGAAATGCAAAAGGTTTTTTACTCTCTTACTTCAATTTCCTGCTCTCAATCTATCAAAGTGACATACAACATGGGTCATGTTGTCTCTAAAATGAGTGCTCTTTCTTTACACAATTTTGGCAAACAAAGAACTTTGAAAATTGATGAGATGAATTCCATTTTGAGAGCAAAAAGTAAAGTTTCCTTACCGCATGCTAGCTTTCTCAACTTCTGTTGAAGCTGCTTTGCTGCTGAATATACAACATGCTCTCGCCTCAAAGCTCTACCTAGAACTACTTCAAAAGCCTTGATCTAACCACCACTGCAAATTGAAATAAATTTTTTTGTTCAAAAGTACCATGGGTTTGAAGGATACTAAGTAAAGCCAATTTGTAAAGCTTCAAATCAACCACAAAGTAGGATATACCAAAATTGAGCCCCAATTAAATCTACGTGATAAAAAGATACCCATTCATTTGGAGAATGCTCAATCCTAGTACATTATCATTTATGCATGGTTTTATCATTTTTGCACAATAGCAAGGGTTGGGAGCACTACAAGAAAAATTGTCCAAATTGACATGTCCAAATTGACCAAATGTGTTCAAAATGACAAAAAAGCATCCACCGTGACAGAAAAATGTCCAAATCAACACGTCCAATTGACATAAAATCTTCAAATTGACACCATTCTCTTGTAGTGGAGACAATGAGCGGCTTTCACTTTGGCAATAAATTGAACCTCTCCAACTCAAAAATAATGAGGAAAAGCAATATGCAATTGAGTTCAAAGCAATGATGTTTAAATTTATCTTTGTTAAAAGAGCAATAAGTAAGTTGTTCTTTGATAATTTGTTCTCATCCATCATGATGTCATCTTTCAAAATTGTTTCTTGTTGAATTACAAGTTGATGTGAAGAATGGAAACATTCCTTCCTTTGTTAGTCCTAAATTTGTCATTTGACATTTGTGACATGTTCCAATATAGGACATAAAAATAAACCACACCAAATCAAACAACTTAAAAAATCAAAGCATATTAATAGCACAATTTTAACAACCTTGTAATTTTTATCTTGCTCACTAGCCCACAACTACAAAACACACTCAATGTAACAACCTAAAACCCTGCAAGCAAACTTTAAAGATTTCCTACATTTCTCACAATCAAACACTTGAGTGAATTTCAAAATATCAAGATAAAATCCTTGCACCAAGATTTTGAAGCAACAAAATTTACAACATGGAATCATTGTTACGTAGTTACGTACTTGCTCCTAGAGTGTCACATATTGAAAATGCCACTCATGAGATAAAATACCATCAAAGGCCATAGAAGCTCTTGAAGTGACCACATCAACAATTCTCTTGGGTAACCTACCACTCACATTGCAGTAGTTCAAACATCAATAGGGGCAAAATTACGACTGCTAGTTTTGGATTAGAATATTGGATATGAACTTTTCAAGATTGCAATTTGAAGAAGATGGCTTGAGAAATGGTGTTAGCGGACATACCTATGAGATTTTTTTCCATAGTTGAAGGGTGAGTGGAGTACAAAGCAACTCCTACATAAACACCCACCACTCCTCTTACGATTGTCCACCATATTAGCATCTTCATTTGAAAGTCTTTTGTTTTGAAGCACCCCTACACTGTTCCTATTGTCTTTCCTATAAACAAAAAAATTCAAGAGACTTGATAATTGGTATGGAAGTCCTCCTTTTTCACTCTAGCGGTTCTCTACTGACTCCACAAGATCTAGTTGGGCAATCTACCTATCAAACTTAGTGGAATCAAGACTCTTTGAATACATGCACATAGCATAATATACAGTAAAGCAAAATTCACAATGCAAGGCTAATATGTCATTACGTACCTGATTGACATTGTTGTTGTCACAACATACAGATCCTCTTAATGCTTCTTCAAGATTGTTCATGTGGATTTTGCTAGACAGCTATTTCTTATAGGTACATATTAATTAGGCTAATCTTGTATTTTCAAGGATGAACTTCTAAGTCTTTAACAATTAGGTTTTGAATTGTTGGTGGATTCACTTGAATGAGTTGAATCTTAGGTCCTTGAACATCTATTAAATATTAAATCATTAGTAATTGCTTTGTTTTTGCATTTGAAGCTTTTCTTGTACTTCTTTATAGTTGAAAAATGTCTTACAATATCAGAAGTTTTCCACTTTAAACTAGTCCCTTCTTCTAGAAAATCTAATGATGTAATCAAGTCTTTTTTAGAGCCAGATTATCTTTTGCCCTTGCAATATGTGAGAAACTTGTTTTTTAAAGATTTATTCCAACAAAGAGATGATGACTTTAAACAAAGGTCTACAAACTCATTTTGACATGGTAAAAGCCATTCACATACACTGCAATAATTCTTTTGAATTTTTTTTAAGTGGTTTTGTGTATTGTTTCATACTTTTCAAATGTTTTTACCCCACAACACGTCTTTTCCAATGCCTTGGGATTTAACCCCATAAACTCTATCATATAGAGTTATGTTTTTACCTCTATACTCTAGCAAAGCCCATGTATGAGCAGAGTAGTTTGCTCAATGTGTCTTCTTCCACAGCTGCTACAAGAGTACCATTTTCTACAGCAATAACCACTTTTCTCTCTTAACCGCAAGAAGGACAAAAATTAGAAGTATCTAGGGATAACTTTCTCCACAATTGTCACAAAATCCTGTCATGCTAGAAGAAAAAAAAGTATTTATCAATTTTTACAGACAAAAGGATTGACACCATTTTATAACAGTGACAAACTTTTAAGACATGTAAGTATAGATGTGGCATTCCTAATCATATATAATAAAAATAACTCCAATCTAGGATATTGGTGTATGAAACAGCAAAAAATAGATGCACTTTGAGCAATTTGTTACTTAAACACTATATTGTACAGTCGGGTACAGGCTCTTTACAAACTGCCAATTTGAGCTAGTTTGCTTTTTTATTAAAACATGGACTATAATTGGTCCATTTTGGTAGGAAAAAATATTATTGCATCCTTATGCAATATAAAGCAAGTACACCAAATTTCAATTCCTACAAATCAAAACTCCATTTCTGGTGTATTGTTTTGTAAAAAATTCATGGTTTTACATGATAAAATATTGAAAAATATTGGTGATGAATTTTTGAGATTTGATTCCATGGATATGTAGGAAACATCCATACGCACATCTTCCATGCTAAGGAAAAACCCCTTAAATAACAAAACTTTGAGCTACAAAAGATGCAATGAAACTTATGATAGGCCCAAATTTTGTAAAATACATATTTTTCTATGAAAACCAAATTTTGTTGTTTGATTCAAATATGTAACTAAATTTGTATCTCTAAACATGATATTTTTTTTGCACAATGAAAAGCTAGTTATAATACAAAAACATATATTTTACAAAATTTGGCCTATCACAAGTTTCATTGAATCTTTTGTAGCTCAAAGTTTTGTTATATAAGGGGTTTTTCCTTAGCATGGAAGATGTGCGTATGGATGTTTCCTACATATCCATGGAATCAAATCTCAAAAATTCATCACCAATATTTTTCAATATTTTATCCTGTGAAACCATGAATTTTTTACAAAACAATACACCAGAAATGGAGTTTTGATTTGTAGGAACTGAAATTTGGTGTACTTGCTTTATATTGCATAAGGATGCAATAATATTTTTTCCTACCAAAATGGACCAATTATAGTCCATGTTTTAATAAAAAAGCAAACTAGCTCAAATTGGCAATTTGTAAAGAGCCTGTACCCAACTGTACATATATGGGAAAGACTCTTAACTTTCTCTTACCAAAAACTTCCGGCACTCTGTTGCATCCAAAGACTACTGGCTCCCTATTGCACATTGAGTTGTTAATCTCAGCACCTTGTTGCACGCCGAGACTCCAAGCACCCCATAGCAAACCAAGAAATCCCAGCACTCAACTGCATGAAAAAATCCCAGTGCTCAACCCCACGCAAAAACATTAGAAACAAGGCGCAAGTAGTACTTGGGATCGTGACGCAAGCCTGGTACAAGTGCAAGTATGTTGTGAGTACTTGTATCTTGTGAGTATTGGTTTTTTGAGTATAGATATCTTCTGAGAATTAGTATTTGTGGCCATAAACTATTGTGTACAATGTACAGCCCACGCTAGAATGGCCACGCATTGAGCGCAACAACGTATGGTCACTACATCAAATAGTGTATTTAGATTGCTTTCACAATTAGGTTGCCTTATCTTGAAAAGTAACCTCATTATCCAGCAATTGCAAGCCTAAAAATTTATTCAACTCTTTATACATTATGATTTCACTTGATTTACAAATTGCATGTTTCTAGTTTATCTTTCTACAACTATGTTGTATTTGCTTGGCCTTTGAAAATTTATTTTTTTACAATAATTATATCTAAAAATTATTGTAGCCATAATAAGTATTTAAATATATAATGTTTCATACTTTTGCAGGATACAACGTATTAGATAAGTTTTGTACATGTACTAATGAGTACTCATAGACAAAAAATTCCATATTTAATGTTTTTATCAAAAGAACATAGTCATTTATTATATGTAGAATAACACTTAACACACACATTTAATTGTTTTTTTCTAATCATTTGCTTAGGAGTACTTTAAGTATAAGTACATTCATTTCCTACACTAAAAATATAGTAAAAATATTTTAAGCTACAGATAATCTCTTGATGGGTATATATTGTCAACAATAAAAAATAGAATATTTGTAGAATTCAATAATTAAGCATAGCATTTGAAGTAGTAGTGAAATGTGCAAATAAGAGAAGTCCAATTAAAAAGACCACCAATTCTCAATCTCAATGTAAATTATAATTTCAATTATATTTACATTAAATGCATCTTAATTGATAGTCAATATTGAGCCCTAGCATTGTGAAATTCCTTGTCTATAAGTGTCATGCAACACAATTCCTTGCCAAAGTGTTGGTAGTTTGTAGGTATGACGTACTGCATTACCACTTTCAAGTACATGGCTTACAAGTGAGCACTACAAACATTAAAATGTATCTGCATTACTACCTTTGTATTCACCTCTATCTTCATTTTTAGTGGAAAATAGTTTACTCACCAGTACCTTTTCTCAATAAGGATTGTTGTCACTTGGAATTTTAGACTCATTGCTTCCATTTTCTTGTAAATGTTACAGCAAAATAAATTTTGAATAATGAAAATTTCAACCTTTTGTTGGTGTTGCCAAATTTGGTCTATAATACATGATGTCATGTACTTGAGGCCATAGTGGGCAATATCCAAAAGCTCCCAGCTGAACCAAATGAGTACAAACCTTCAAATCAACCATCTCTAGTGCAACAATAGCATTAGCCATTGTAGGAATAAGTTGGTTCATAAATTTGTGCAAGATTAAGTGAATTGGTTTGCAATCATCTGCACAATAGAACCTTGGCTCACTTTGTAGTAGACACATAGAAGAGAAATCAGATAATTCAATTGACGCAGTATTGTTGGATTTTGATGTCTGGCATCAAAAAAATATTAAAAACATTAAAACATAAACCTATATATTAACAATTTGATGATGCTAAATTATTATATTAAGTTCCTATTCTTGTGGATGTGAATATTCATATTGGAAAAAATATATGAAAGTAAACATCACCAAAACTATTAAATTGATAAATTCAAATAGTCATGAAGTTACATGTGAGTAGAATCTGTCATGAAAAAATAACCTATGATGTCCTATGAATTTGTGTATGAATAGCATGTTGATTTTCAATTTATAAGTCCATTGATCTAATGTGTCAAGGCTATTGAATTCAATACCATTTTTTCTTGCTAAAACATGGTCACGTACTTGATATTGATTGCGGCCAAAAATGACATAAGAAACTTTTTCAATGTCATTGTAGAAGTGCATCAATGTGCCACTATTTAAAAGTCTTTCATCCATCCAATACTTGCACAAGTATTCTTCAATACTATTTTTCATTGCAACCACATTACCTTATTTTTGCACAACCAAAATACCCTTAGACTAAAACACCTCCTTACAAGGACATGGTGGCAACAACTCTCCTAGTTTTTCTAATCTCAACGCCTCCAATATTGAATGTGCTATAATGATTTCTTTTTGGTGAGATGCATTGCATGCATGAATATTTGAAGCTGCATAAAATCACACATCAAATCATTTCAATATATAAAACTCATATCTTTTCAATAATAGTAGTGAGCTAACAAATGCAAGTAACACTAAAAAAAATGTGATAGGATGAGTAGTAAAGAGATACATACTTCACTACAATACTTTTGAGACAAATAATACTTTGCTAGACCTAGAACTATTAACTACATATCTTAGAAACTTAAAAAACAAGGCAAATGTATTAAACATTGACGTGAATCAAGTTTAAATGAATTAGTGAAAAATATTTGATGGACAAAAAATCTATATTGATTAAACTCTCTTGAGATAACTACATTTTCACCATTAATCTATCACTAATGCGTTTTCAATTTGTTGTCAATCCATAAGAAACATGTTTGAGTTCAAACCAGTTCAAGCTATGAAATGTGTGAAAAAACAAAAATATATTCATTGAAAACTAATACATGGTGAATTTGGCATTGTTTAATCAAACCCATTGCAGAAGGCATGAATGACCCCCTAAACTTTCAATGCCATTTTTCCATTGCAAAACATGTAGAACTACCTTTTCTAAAGCAAAGAGCATAACAAAAAATAAAAATAAACTGTCATTTAATTGTATGATCTTTCACTTGACTAGTATAGAAATGTGTGGAAGAAATTTTAGAAATTTTCACCGTGTTGATTGCAAGATATTTACATTTGAAGTGAATGAATTTAGTTGTTTTGCACCTTACTCAACTACATTTTGTGACTTTGAATCTTTTAGAAATTTTTTTGCTCTGATGATTTTAGATTTCTAATTTTATATGATGACAAACTGAATTAGGAATCTAAAAAAAACAAATAAGAAGACACACTTAGTTTTCACGCATTAAAAAAAAAACTTAAGTACAAGTAGGTTCAAAATTGAAAGGAAAATTGAATCATTAATAGCTTTAAGATAGAATTGAAATATACCAATCTCAATGGTGAGATTGTTCTAGTAAGAAATCTTCACTTTTTGAAACTTATTTTGTAAAAGTTGTTACAATTCAATTCAAAAATAAATCCTACAATCTATTCTTTCAAAAAAATGCTTTAATTGATCAAAAAATAAGATTGATTATATCTTTTGCATAACAAATCCAAATAGAATAAATCAAAGCTTCTCATGTAAATAAGAATGAAACCTATGTGAATCAAAAATTTAGAATTTTTTGATTTAAAGTTTTTCCAAGATTTTTTCCTCCTAGCAAACTAAAATTTGAGGTTTTTGTGCCATAACTCTTGCTCTAAAACTCAATTTAAAATAAAAATTGCGTTTTTGGAAACCTAATGTGATTTTCTATCTTCACAAAAAAACATTAGAATAATCATTAAAAATGTAAAGATTGTAGGAGCCTGCCCAAAATCTATTTGTCCCCCAAGGGGACAGCAAAACTTTAGGGCTTAATTGCATGGTGTCAGATAAAAGATTCTTCAGGATTTAATGAAATTTTTAGGGTTTTAACACTCAATGTTTCTTTTAGTTTTAAAAATAATAATAATTCATGGGCAGCTCTTTAGTGAGAATGACCCTTTATGTTCCCTACTCTATATACAATGTTGTAATATGAAGAGCAACAAAATTGAGGTACTTGTTCCAACACAAGGACAAAAACTAATTGTCAGTAGTTGCTTGTGGATTTGTAGCACTACTTTTTGTGTTAGATATAAACCATCAGTGTCTTTAGCAATGTTATCTCTGGTAGCCCTATATGCAACTTGTGCTTCATCTTTAGAATAGGTCACCTCACTTAGCTTTTGATTTATTTTTATACCCTTGTGTGCTAAAACATTTCTTTGAAAACGATAGCACCAAAATAAGTCATGTCTAACAATTCTCCATTTCCTTTATACAAAAACAATACAGTTATTAGTGAATTATAAATTACAATTTAGACAAAAAAATCTACATATAACCTATCATAAAGTGCTTATAATAAATTAATTGAGATGGATTTGGTCATTCATGTTTTCAATTTTCAATTAAAGTACAGAGTTGTAGAATTTATTAGAATTCTGATTTACAAAATAAAATAGTATCATCATAGAATTGGTTAAAATATTATAATGTACATAAATTTAATACTTTAATAAATAAATGACAAGCATTTACCTGCAACATGATATAAAATGGAACCACTAAGACCAACATATTCCTCCCACTCAATGTGCCATGTTGATAACAAGGTTTGTGCAATAGTAATGGACTCCTCTCTTGAACCATATGTTCATGTATGAGAAAAAAAAAGTCTTCCAATTTCAAAAGAAATCTTGAAATTTTTTACAAAGCCTCTGTTTTTGGAATACATGATTTCTCAATGCAATATGGAAGGCACTACATGATGAATAACTAGTACTCCTTAGCTTTCCAATAAGAAAGCATATTCTTAATACAAGCCGGCCATCTTGCTCCAAAATGTTTTGGCCTGCATGTAGTAATGTTTCGTAATGCAATATCCAACTTTGACACTGAACATATTTGTATCAAATCCTCCACAAAGCTCTCAAGTATGTTTAGTGGTAGTATATACATCATATCGTATACCAAATCAGCAGATTAATAAGAAGCACATAAATAATGAAGCCTCCAAAGTTTTGAAAAAAAGGTGATGTTATTCTCCCTTCTTGATTGAGCAAAAGAAGTTGAAGCTCTAACATTTTTTTGCCTCCAAAAGAATATTTTCAATATTTTGGTGTTTTTTTGGACAATGAGCCTTGTAATGATTGCTCAAATGATTGTTGGGGTATACAACCCCACGCCCAAACATGTACTTCCTTTTCAAATGGCAACAACAACACGCATGATAACCAAAGAGTTTGAAACCTCCCACCTTGCATTGTGATGGATAGTCCCTGATCCAATACATAAGTACAATTTTAATTTTTGAGTTATCAAAGCCAACGAGATGCAAGAAACTAGGATGAATGAGTTTAGGTGGATAATTATAATTAACAAAAAATCCGATAATAAATACTGACTCCAATTTGCGTATAAGAGGTTCTAGAAAAATTGTTAGAACCCTTTCATCCAAGTCCTTTACAATTTTTTTTGAAGATGTGAGAATGAAAACAACAGGCATTAGACACAAAGTCTTCCTAATTCCAGCATTGAGTAGTTTAATCTCCATTGCCCAAGAGTCTTTATACTTTGTTGTTGCAGAAAGAAATCCATCCCAATGCGCACCAATTGCAAAGTTTTTTGAGTCCCTTTGTACCAAAACATAATGATTAGCGTCATTTTTGAAATAAAAATATGTCCATAATGAATTTTTAAATTTGAGTACAAGTTTAAATATGAAAGAAACTTTTGAAAAATAAAAAGTAATAAATCAGTAATAAAATCTTTTTATTTGTTTATTAGATGTGTTAGAGTAATTAAATATATTTATGTATTAAGTAAATTTAGTTTAATAAAAAAATAGTTATGTGTAAAATTTTTATTATAAAAAATATAGTATATTTAAATTACACACTATTATGATATCAAATAAATTAAATACAATTTAAACTTATATTTTCTTGAATATTAAAACCAAACACATTTGATAATCTTAATGAACATAAAACAAAAATTCATCATATGAATGACTCTAATAAGCTGAAAATTAAAGTGTAACAAACAAGATGTGCGATATAAACAAAATTATGAATATCAAAATCCAAAAATATAATAAATAAATAAACTATAGGAGTATTTTAAAATATTGATTAGAAATCATTAACAATTCCAAGACAATATGTTTTTGGATGATTTATTTTGAATTTTGACTTGAATAAACAAGGAAGCAGCTCTAGTGATAGTCCCACATGAGCAATTGATTTGATATTGTTGCAAACTATTGTCCCATCCTTGTGATAATGCTGAACATTTTGTTAGAAAAGCCCAAAATATACAAGTGCAAGTTGGACTAGAATAATGTATTGGCAGTTTCCACTCAACATTAGGGTTCCAAAAATCTTACAATTGTTGTTGTTTTTGTCCATGCCAGAATTGGAATATAAACAGTGGTTTGTACTCTACGTAGTTTTTGCATCCACTTTTCCCAATTCCTCCAAACTTCAAGTAGATCATGATAAAAGGCGTGGCTTTCACACATGAAAGCAATTTGAGGCGCAAAGGCAAGTAGCTAAATGCCAAAGTGTTCTTGCAAAGTTTGTGACTTACCGTGCACTTTTTGCAACAATTTGGACAATCTTGTTGCAGCCTAGTCTTTCCATGGTCATTGCATACACATTTTACAACCTTTGCTCCTTCACGTAGGTCCTCATCACTTGGTTCCAAAAGATTTTGGTGCATGTGCATTGCCCTCCTCACCAGTATACAACATGTACCTCACAAGAGCCAGCACACCTTGGTTGATGTAAAATTCCTCTGATTTTGACCAAGACAAAGGTGCAAAATATAGAATTAAATTAAATTTTGCAAATACACATTTGGTGGAAGTTAGTGGCATGTCATAAATGGAACATAGTTATGTTCATTTTAATTTTTGTACTAAGACATATGTTCATGAAACATAAACATATACGCTTTAATTTGTATTAAGTAACTTATTTCTCTCTAATTTATTTATAAATTTTGAACAATAGAAATTAAAAAATAGGCATTTTAAAAAATTTCTATTTAAGTAAAAAAAAAAAAAAATTGAAAAGGTCTTTTCATCTGAAAAATTCAAAATATATATCTATTGAGAACCTAGAACACATTATATAGAGAATACATACATATAATTTTACATTGGAAATCTCAAATTTTTACATTTTTATCTATGGAGTTGTACTTTTTTCACTTACAAAATATTTATGCAAATTATATATGAATAATATCTTTTTTGGTTCATTACATTTTTTTCAAAAACATCATTTGTAAACATATGTGAAATTCTTTGTTTATTTGCAAATATAATTCAAAAGTAAATTTTTAATGAAAAAAAAGGATAAAGTATCTCACCAGCCAAAGAAATCAATTGTGCTAAGCCCACTTCATTATAAGTAGGAAGGGGTTCATGTTGATGTGTTTGGTTTTTTTGAAATATTTGCTCAAAGATCGTACTTTAGACAATAATTGGTACATTCAAAACATCTAGAATGCCCTAGAGACTAACTACATTATTTTCTATAGTTTTTGCCAAATCTAAAGGAACTAGAGGAAGAGGGGGAATCACATCATTCAAAAACTCAACACCAACTCAACACCAACCCACTTGTCCACTATAGCTGACAAAAGATCATCCAAAGATACTGGAGGGGATGGGAAGCTACTAGGTTCTTCACCAACAAGAAGTGGAGGTGGGGGTGACAATCTAACTACATCTTCATCTGACTCACCTTTGCGGCCTTAATAAGTGCTTTGTGAAACCTTCCTTCCATCACAAAAAAATCTTTTGAACCCATTTCCTACGGACCACAAGCACATGCACAAAAAAATTAGATATTGAATCTGAATGATGTTTAGTTGCATTTAAGTAATCAAATTTTTTTAAGAAACATTGTTGCAAAATAATTTAAGTGAATAAATGTGTGATTTGAAAGAATATATACAATAATAAGATTGTGTCACAAGTTGTTATATATAAAATTGCAATTATTGTACCTTACTTCCTAGCAAGTAGGGCACTATTTTTTTTATAAATTTGCCTAATTTTTTTGTAATTATACACACTCATTACTGAAAATTTGTATAATGATTAAAAAAAAATGCTGATTTCAAAGTAAATTCTACTCAAAGGTGAAGATATAAAAGTCAAAACTTTATATAATATTTTTTGTAGTGGTCTTTACATATAGAATATTCAATACATAAATTTTGTGTACAAAGTAGGAAAATGCAACAACACATATATACTCTCAAATCATTTTTGTCAACTATTATAAATACGTATTGTTTGCTTGATAATATTTCTTCTACCTAGATATAATTATGCATAAGAAAAGGAATTCTCATACAAAAACACAATTGAATTGTTGGTATACAAATGTAAAAAGCATTAAAATAACAAATAAGATATCAATTGTCATTTTCTTAATATCATCTTATCAATAAAAATTGTAATAAGGATCATTTCAATTTATTAATTATATCAACAATTATAATGACTAATTACCATAACTATAGATTTGACGTGGATGAATGCCGAAATATTATTATTTTTCCTTGTTGAAAGTAAATAAGGTTATATTTAATTAATTATTTAAGTGCCTAAGCTAAATTTTGCATTGTAATTAATTATTCAGCACATAATTGCCAAAGCTGCTTGTAATAGTACAATTATCATATTATTTTTTTGTGATTATTGAATTTATGTTCATAAATAATATGCATGTTACTATAATGACACACCAATAACAAAATGTAATAAATTACAAAAGAACAACATAACATTTGGCAATGCTATATTTTACTTATGAATTGGTTTAGAAATAGAACTTTGCACCACATAATTCAAAATATGGAGAGCATTTGAATTTTATATCAATTAGAACACAAGAAAATAGAAAAAAAAGTAAGAAGTTCAATGAGAAATGAAAGTGAAAATCTACTAAAAACCTAGCCATGAAGCTTGATGCAAAACCATGTAGAGCAAAATTTGAGAGAAAATAAATAACAATTATGCTGAGTTTTAACTTTGAAATAAGAATGTACATTTTCACCTATTGGCGTCAAAATGTAATATTTGAAATTAAGGGCAAACACCATATTTGTTATAATGAGAGTTTTCCAGTGAAATGAGAGGTAATTCGAGGAAATTCAAAAAAGTTTTAGGTCAATTCGATGAATGGTTTTAGGTCAATTCAACTCAATGTGAGCTAAATTGACAAAAATAATTCAAATTCAACCTAAAATTGAAAGATTTTATGTTAATTTGGCTTCATTTGAGCTGAAAACTCTCATTTTAATGGAAATTGGTAATTTTGGTCGAAATCAACATGTTTATTTTGAGAGGTCCCCATTCTCTCATTATAATAGATATGGTGATGGTAGAACAATAACCTTTGTATTACTTGCTTCTGTTTACAAAACAACAACTACTAAAAAATTATATTGAAATAGTTTAAATACCCGTTGTACCAATGTAGGGAACATGAAAAGCTTTACAATAAACAAGCGGTGCAATAGCACTCTTATCACAGAATGAGCCAATCTAAAATTTCAAATTGGTTAATTCACAAACACTTACAACCCATTTGAATTAAAGGCTCACTCTAAACCATACAACAAATAAACCTCTCTCTACAAATTGTCAATAAATAAAGACATTCCTCTCCAAAAATACTCAAACCTCCCTTTCCAAGGAGATGATGGCTTGTGGTTGTAATCATAAAAGCAAAAGAACAACTCATGTCTGGAATCAAATTAGGCAGAAATAGAAAGAAAATAAATATACTTTCCTTGTCCACGTGCACATTTGTATGATACAAAGCTCAAAACACAAAAAAGAATACTTTTGTCAACAACACCAATCTCAAAAAAAATAAAGTGTAATGGAACTGCTGTTTAAATCTACATGCATGGATTGCAAACTAATATTGACTACTACATGCATGGATTATGAGTGACTCATGTGATAGTGGACACATAAAGTACAACTAGTCACTATTAGTTGCACTAAGAATCTTTCACATAAATTAAAACATTCACTAATAGTTCCACCAAGACTCTCTTTTTCAACAAAACCCTAACCCAATGGAATTCTTTTACGTGTGTAGATAGATGTACATATATACAAATATAGATATGTGGAACTAGTAGTGCTTGGACCTAAAAAATTGCTATTTATAGAAAAACAACAAAGTGTTAGACTATTTATGTAAGTATTATTACTTATACAAACAAAAGTGAAGGACAATTGCAAGTTAACTAGTGAAATTGTAATCAATCTATATTAATAAAAAAATAGCATTTAGTCAATTAGAGCCTATCATATAATAGCGTTCAATCAATTAGGGTTAGGCGTAAGTTAGGTTTGGGCATGACTAGGATCAAAAAGGTATAAATGGATAAAGTGAAATCACATATGACTCTTTTTTATCTGCTTCACTTGACGTTAACAACAAGTCACTGGCAGTTGCACCGTCACTGACAGTTGCACCAGAACTTTCTCTCAACAAAAAGAGGGCATAGGAATAAAGGGGCACAAAGATAATGGGGCACATGGATAAGGGGACACAGGGATAAGGGGGCACGGGGATAGGAGGACACGGGGATAAAGGGGCATGGGGTTAAGAACCTCATATTCAATAAAATGGGAGTTTTCCATTGACATGAGAGAAAATGTAAAGGAAAGTCAACAAAAGGTTTTATGTCAATTCAACTTGATTTGAGCTTAATTGACATAAAACCTTTCAGATTTTACCTAAAATTAGAAGGTTTTATTGCAATTTAGGTCGGATCGACCTAAATTGCAATAAAACCTTTCAAAACTAACCTAAAATTGAAAAGTTTTATGTCTCCTTTGGTTATTTTGGGAGGCGCCCAATCTCCCATTTGATTGAATATGAGGTTTAAGGGGGCCCGGGTATAGAGGCACATGGATAGAGGGCATAGGGATATGTGGGCACAAGGATCGAGGAGCACGGGGATAGGGGGTGGGGAGCATAAACCCGTCAATACGATGGGCAGTATACTAGTTTAGAGTAAAAATGCACATGTAGAACATTTGAAGTTCTTGTAAGTGCTCAATTCCCTAAAGCGCCTTGCTAATTTTAAAAGAACAAGGCTTAACCCCTAAAGGACCATTGTCCGTTTGGAGCACAAATGGGATTTTGGGCAGGTACCTACGGCCCTAATTTTTGTCTTGATTTTTTGAAACTTTTTTTGAAGATAGGAAAACACATTAGCTTTTGGGGAATCTAATTTTTATTCCAATCAATGCCAAAGAGCAAAAGTTATGCCCAAATAAGCAAAAATTTGGGAGGTCCGGGCAGCAATTTTTTTTTTACAAAAACTTGATTTTTTCTTTTTAAGAAAATTTTCCTTGTAGATTATATCTTTTTTTACATCTGAAGCTTTGATTCATTCCATTTGGACTAGTTATGAGAAAGTTATGGACAATCTTGTTTTTTGGGCAATTCAAGCATCCTCTTGAAAAAGTAACTTATACACTTCATTTTGGAATGGAAGCTTAACATTTTTTCAAAAAAAATTGTTGGAGAGGGTGAAGTTTTCTTTCTAGAACAACCACGCCATTGGGATTATTGAGTTTCAATTCCATTGCAAGATTATTAGCAATTTAAGTTTTTGTTCAATCTCATACCTTCTTCTACCTAATGTTTTTTTAAAGAATGAAAATTAAGTATTTTTTGTTTTGGTTTTTTTCCAAAGATTCTCAACCTAATTCCCTAGCATAAAAAAACAAGCCTCAAAACTCCATGGTGCAAAAAATTTAAGTTTAAAAAGTTTAAAGTGAAATAATCTAATCGTGCAAGGTGCAAAAAAACTTATTTTTTATACTTTAAACGCAAATATCTTGCAATTTGTGCTAGTTAAGTATTAAGTTTTGAATGACACATTCTTATACAAGTCTAGTAGAAGATCCTACAGTAAATTATGCAAAAAGACCAATTTTCAAACTTTTTTACTCTTTGCCATAGAAGTGGCAGTTCTGAGTGTTTTGACAAAATGAAGGCCATGGTCCTTTAGGGGTTAATGCATACACGCCTCAATTTGTACTATATGAATGGTTACTAGATGCAATCGAACATCACAAACTCAGTCTAGAATTTTGTTGTAGTACATGAAGCAACTATTGTTGCTATTGGTATTTTATTGATGACTACAATTTTTTTCAATATAAATATATATATTTTATAGAATTTACATTAGAACAATTTAGGTAGTTTGATATATTCTAATGTTTCAACTACATAAAACTGAGAGTTCAACAAAATATGATGACATAAATTGATTGGAAAATTTTTAGTTTCTTTTATTTTTCCTAGTGGGTGAGAGGAAAATGCTCTAAGAATTTTTGGGCTAATTATATTGTTGGTAATGAAATTTAAGTTATTAGAAAGAGTTAGTAATCAGTATTTTACCAAAGGAACAACTGATTTTGAATCTACAAACAAAAATACAGGTTCTTTTATTTTGATATTTTTTAAGTGACTTTAATCAATATGGTGTTGTACTCAATATCTTGAAGTAATTTGACTCTAATGTATAACCCACAAAAATGCAACATCTCTATTTACAAAGATGTTTTTTCTCAAGATTGACACTTTTTACAAAAACTAATACAATTTCATGTCAAAGTGATAAAAAAATTAATTTGACTTAATTATGCTGATATTCTATGATAACAAAGGGTTTGAACAATGAAGATTAAACATATATATCACAAATATTAAAAAATGACCCATTTACTCAATCACCATGAAGTTTGAAAAACTTTCTAGGCAATATTCTTGTGAATCAAACTTCAAACTCTTACATGCAATCTTCAAAGAATTATCTTTTGGGTATGAAAATGAATGAAGCTGCCAAATCCTTCCGTTAATAAGCACCATGTTTGCCATATTTTGGATGAAATATACTTATATTACTAGTTTTATGAATGGACATGCACACATCAATAAACTTTCAAATCATTCCATATTTTGCTACAAATCTATAAAAAAATGGGCTAGATTGCTACCAAGAAAATAGTGCTGCTAGAAAACACCACAAGTTTATTGATTTAAATTTGACAACTTCAACTTTTTAGCAGTGTTTTTAGCCACTCGTGGTAAAAGTATATATCAAAATTTTGATCACTATTGATTGTCGTGCACATTATGTGTTGCTCTTCCAGGGAAATTACCAAAATAATTCTTGCAACAGGGCTCCCTTCATTGCACATACATTGATGTGGGTCCAGTTGGAAAAACCACTGTTTCGTACACTCGCCAAAAATATGTGAGAGTTTAAATATCGGCATTTAATGATTGAATTTGGGAGTTTTGAATTCTCATTTGCATTCAAAGACTCATTATTAGTCTAGAACCTGGAGGAGGATACAATCAAACAGCCAAAATACACGGGCAAGTATTTACTATTACCTTTCTTTGGAAAAAAATTTGAGGTTTATCACCCTGGCTCCATAACAACGTATGTGCAAGAAACTGAGCCCTGTTCCAACTAGCCCATTTGGTGTGAAAGATAATACCGAGCAAGGTTTTATTTCCATTTTACTAGTGAGACCAACCCGCATCCAACAACACAAGCAATTAAGGAAAAAATGGATAGAGCCGGATAGCATCATTGACACATGCACTTTCATCTACAAACTATACTAATATTAATAAACTTCATCTAAAATCTGGCAAATCCAATGTCAGCTTGTGGAAGGATTTGACAATTTCACCCATATTTTCACTGTATTTTTTCAGTGTTACAGTAGCCAGTGACCATATGAAGTAAGGTTTAGGCAAATTTTTACCAAAAAAGAAATAAAAAAACCCTCATATCAAGAGTAGGAGGCAAGGAAGCTCCTGCTCGCAGTAAGGAAGTCCGGGCACCGGGCAGGGAGCTGAAAAAAAAAGGGACTGACGCAAATTGCGTTAGGGCAAAACGTTTGCAATTCCCCCGTGAGCGTCACAGACTCACAGGGGATTGATATGCGCACCCTGTGGGCAATTTGCTATGGTATTGTTGAGAACTTGCGGTGCTACTAAATTTTTTGGCTGAAGGCCAAATAATAACAACTTTTTTTGAAAGTGCTTAATCTTGTTTTATTATGAAATTTGATGCAGAATTGATTTCTGCTAGAAAAATAATCAATTCGGCAGAGGTATGACAAATCTACTCTCAACCTACAGTTAGTGATTTGAGTAAAAAATAGCAAATGTACACAATCACGGTATCAAATGTAGAAACAACAAAAATTGCTCAATCGTTCAATTATTCTTCTAGAACCAGTGTGCTTTTTAAAACTAACTTCAACAAAAACCATAGAGTGCGCTATGGACTTATCTCACATTTGACTACTTCACTAGAATAAAAGCATGTCCTAAACAACTACTCCCTCTGTCCCTCTAAAAATGTCCAAAAAGCTTCATTGCAAAGGATTAACTATATTTTGATTCTTTGAGCTAGTGACACATGCATTCTACAATTAAAATACCATCTATCAAATGTATGCAAAATCTCCAATTTTTATGTTGTTGTTTGGGCACCCAAACTCCATGCATTAAGTATCATATTTGTGTATAGTTTGTGAATGCTGCCAGCTCCTCATTATTTTCATCTTTGTGCTAATGACACATGCATTCTAGAATCAATATATCATCTACCAAATGTATGCAAAATCTCCAACTTTGATGTTGTTGTTTAAGCACCCAAGTTCCATGCAAAAAGTACCATATTTGTGCATGTTGTTGGTTTCTCATTACTAACGATTTGAGATTAGTAGCAACAATGGTACCTTATATGGGCAAGACCAAGCTTGCTAGGAGAGGAATGCTCCCTAATCCCTTAACTTGTCCCCATGAGATCATTGCATGACAAACGCTTTCTTAGAGTTTGAAATGAACAAAAGGGAGCTTTTTAGTAGTACAAGAAATGTGTCTGATTTGGACGTTTTTGGAGAGACAAAGGGAGTGGTTCACAAAGATTGTAAATGTCTTAAACAACCATAATTGAGTCATTGTATAGTAGTTTAGGACATTTGCAATTATTATGAGCATGACACATTTTTCTACTAGTACTTAAGTACCAAGTTAGTTAAAATGGCAATTTGCCATTAGCTCATTATTTTGCAACAGTTGAAGTTGTGCAACCTAAATCCAAAATCTATATCATTCATAACATCACCATATTAGGTAAATTGGGAAAAAGAATACATTTTGGGACTTTCACTATTTCTGTCATTATGTAAAATTTAGCATATTACAAAATAAAAAACATGCAATTTCTTGTACAATATTGAAGTCTCAATGATTGCCTACAAAAATTTCAGATAATTTTCAACTTTGAGCTATAGCTATGCTTACATTTATTATATGTAAGATTAAGGTGAAGTACAAAATAGTACCTTCATTTTTCCCAATTTACCTAATATGGTGTTTATTCCGTAAATAAATTAAAATTGGTGAAGATTATGTCATTGATTTTGGGGCATGAATACCATCAATTCAACAAAACGGATTTTTATGGATTATGAGATTATGGACTTTCTATGCCTCCATGTTTTTCATGACTCTGTATGTCTCTTGATGTTTTACAAACCAGCAAAGTCAAGCTTGTTTGTGGATTGTCATTTAAGGACTATACATAATCCAGTTTAAGGTAGACACTAATTGTATTGAGATCTTTTGAATTTTCAAGAAAAAAACTAACTTATATAGATATGTATTGTGACCTCTTCATACATATGGTGCACACTTTAAAAATCTTCTATTTCCGCTTCCATTTCTATGGTTCATCTCCAATTATTTGTAGCATCATACTACTAAAATCCCGAGGTTTTTTGTAATATCACATCTTCAATCTTTGTGATATTACCACATAGATTATAAATACAATTTTGAGAATTACTAAATTTTCATTTTGTATTGTATCTAACATAAACACCATATTTGATAAATCATTAGAAGAAATCTTGTCCTAAATAACTGGTTCACGACGACTGTAAATGTCATAAACGACAACATAAACACCATATTTGATAAATCATTAGAAGAAATCTTGTCCTAAATAACTGGTTCACGACGACTGTAAATGTCATAAACGACTCAATTTTATTGTAATTGAGTCATTGTATAGTTGTTTAGGACATTTGTAATAGTTGTGAACCAGTTGTTTAGGACATATTTTCCTTCTAGTGAATTGGGAAAAAGGATACATTTTGGGATTTCTGAATTTTGCATTTGTGAGATTATTTAGGCAACTTAAAGTGAGTTTTATGATAATTTCTTCAAGATCCTGCATCATTGGTTCAATATTTTGAAATATTTATCATCAAAATTGACTCTAAATCCTCAAAACACTCTCAAAATTGCAAAATGCAAAAGGCCCAAAATGTACCCTTTTTCCCAATTTTTTGAATATGATGTTCATTTGAAAATCCTAATAAAAATCTCATGGTGAATGCATAGCTTAGCAAGTGCCAACTACTAATCATATTGATAAAATCATAGCAATTGACGCTTATTATGCTACACATTCACAATACCCTTTGTAATATCACATGCCAACATTTGAAGCATCACAACCTAACCTTTGTAATATCACAAGTTGACCTTTGTAATATCACAAGTAGACCTTTGTATTATCACATCCTGACCCTTGTAATATCACATCTTGACCTCTAAAATATCACATTGTGACTTTTGTAATATTGCAGTTCCAATATTTGTGAGATTATCACATAGATACATTTTGAAAACGTATTGAAGCTTTTACTTTGTATTCCATATAACATATGAGAATCTTAATAAAATTCTAATGTGTTATTCATTAATTTGGGAAAAAAACGGGTACCATTTTGTACCTCACTTTAATCCAAAATTGCCACTTTAATTCAAATTAAGGAGGTCACTTTAAACCTAGTTAATGAACTTCTGTCCAAAATTTCAGAAGTTAATGAGCTTTTTGTCCAAAAAGAGCATATTTTTGGATGATATATATCTCATTTCATTGGAAAACAATTAATGAATTCCCAATTCAATGAATATGACATTCTTTGGAAAAAAAAGCCAAAAATCCCACTTTGTACACTTTTTCCCAAATTAACAAATAATGCTTGAATGGAGAATGCGTAATGTAGCAAGTGCCAAGCTGCCAACAGCTAGAGTACAAACTAGAAAACTAATACTAGATGTAGATTTTTCTTGGGCATCATTTTGGTTCAATAATGAGTAAGTACAATTCTATATTTTAAATTTTAAATTTTTATTATGATAATTTTGTATGTAGCTGTTAATCAATAAAAATCTGTGCATTAATCAAGTTTAGACAGTTTCAACAAATTCATGATTATTTGCCAATTTTTGCTTTGCAAAAGATTCATTTTCTTAACTTAATGATTTGAATAGAAGCAGTTCATTTTCTACACAAAAATTACACATGATCAAATTTGAGTATTTAACTAGCTTTAAAATGATGCTATATTCAAATTGCAATGTGACTTTTCAAAAAAAACTATGTAAATTATGCTCGAAACAACTTAGAAATATGTATATAAATGTATATATATATAATTTTAAATATGATATTTCAGCATGTTTTAAGTGAATTAGAATTAATTAAAAATAAGCCTGAAGTATTGCTTAAGATCTATTCAATTGTATACAATGTTGTGAAAAATAACAACTGATTGTCACTTTTTTCTATTCAATATTGTTGGTGACTTTGGTAGTAAAGAACACAGTATTCATTAATTTGAGAAAAACTTAATCAACACAATAGTGGCAATGCCCCCTTTAATTTGGGAAAACCCCTTTTTTGGGACTTTTGAGAGTTTTTACATTCTCAAAAGAGTATTTATCAAATACTGTTTTAAAGACATGAAATCCAAAAAGTTCAAAAAATTGGTTTCCTCCAAAGTTAATAACTATTGCATTAAAGTAAGGGAATTAATATGTGCACACTAGGAGGTTGAAATTTGCACACCCCCCTCAGAGGTAAATTATAGATTTCTACCATCAAAAATTTGAATTTGAGAATTTTAAATTCAAATTTGGATTTAGAGACCATGGTTTACTCTAGAACCATGAAAAAGGTTGCAATTGAACAACACCCAATGAAAAAACTTATCTTTTTTTACAAACAAAAGTAAAGGTAACACTTTTTCCCCTAGCTAAACTTTTTCACTAGTTGTTCAATTGTGACCTCTTTTATGGTTATAGAGTGAACCATGATCTCCAAATCCAAATTTGAATTCAAAACTCTCAAATTCACCTTTTTGATGGTAGAAATCTATAATTTACCTCCCAACCCATGGGAGGTATGCAAATATCAACACCTGGTGTGTACATATCAATTCCCTAAAGTAAATGATAAAATAATATTCAACCAAAAGCAACAACCACAACATGTTGAAGCTACACTCATTAAAATGCTTATTTTGAATTGTGATGTCTAGGATCAATCATATGTCAAAAATTTAAAATTCAGATGTTATATCCTCAAATTTTTGTAATTTTAATTGAGCGGCAAATTTCTTTGATCTGATAGGAATTTTAAACACATGAATTTTAACAAGTGTGAACTGTGAACCATGGTTGTCACATTGGGTCGCCCATCCGCCTGCTCGGCCGTATGCCAAAGTGCCTGGTTGAGGTCATGGTCCATCCAGTGAAGTCAACTCTTAGTTAATTTTAAAAAGTGGTGCAACATTATTAAAAAACTTACTTTGTAAGTACTAGTGACACTCATTGTTGCCAACATGAAGTCAAAACATGGATTCAAAGCCATATCACATAATAAAAATGAAAATTTATAATTTGATCTTCCATTTTTAGGTCAAAAACCCTAAAAATGTCCTAAAAATGTGAGTAGATGGACGTGTCGGCCCATGCAATCATATTCGTGTGCTTGTCTGTGATGTACAACAGCCTCAACTTGCCCAAAGTAACAACACTCTTGTGAACTATGAAGTTTACTATTGTGAAGTTTACTTTTGTTACTTTCCAAAGTGCTAAATAGCACTTCCAAGAAACACTTCACTATTTTGTCTCAAACACCCTTAAAACTAGTAGTACTAGGGAGTACTATGAGTTTTTGAAATATATATTTTTAAATAAAATAAAATATGGAAAATTTGTGAAGCACTTAAAATAGCATACTTGTGAAAATTCAAACCTAGAAATTTTTTATTCTAAAAGTTATGCACAAAAATAGAGGGACAAAATTTACCAATAAAGAGACAATTTTCTTTTTGCTTTTTAGAAAATAGTAAAAAAATTCAAAAAAATAAAACAAAATATGGCCATTTTTGAGCTACTACTAACCCATTGCCTCATGTAAATCAATTTTTGATTAATGTTTTTGCCTATCCCCATGGCAAGGAGATAGGATGTCTACTTTGAGCCAATGTGCATGGTATGGAATTTAGAATTTTGTGAAACTCTTCTACATATCCATGTAATGCTCTATGATGAACAACTTCCTTGATTTGTGGCATGAGATTTGCTTTTTTGGACCAAAATTGTACTAAAAACCCCCAAAATGGCCAAGGTAGACACCTATTTAGGGCTATTTAAAAATAGTAAAATAAGTAATTAAAAAAACCACAAAAATTATCAAAGGTCTGTAACTATGACATGTACCTTCTTTTGAAATTTCAACTCAAAAAAACTTGTTGCGCAAAAGTTAAAAGCCAAAATGCACCTATATGAGGTGAAGGGAATAGAAAATAGTACAAGTATTTCTTAGAATCACCATATTCCAAAAATACATTGTTTTTTAATGCCAATGACTTTACAAA
Source organism: Ulota crispa (assembly GCA_963920765.1). Classification (NCBI taxonomy): domain Eukaryota; kingdom Viridiplantae; phylum Streptophyta; class Bryopsida; order Orthotrichales; family Orthotrichaceae; genus Ulota; species Ulota crispa. The sequence continues at coordinate 9,798,103 of OY987243.1, forward strand.
CTTCAGGTTAACATAGATTACGTTAATTTTAATTTGAGCTTTTTTCACAAAAACATCATATATAAGTATTAAACCATACAACAGGTTTTTTAATACATAAAAATCATTCCAAAGAAACTTTACATATGTTCGTAGAGATGATGAGTTCTTTTGGTTGTTGCATTTTATTATGTACCTGCCTACCTGATATAATATTTATGTACTTTCGGAAAAACTTGATTTTGGGACTTTTCAGTTTTTACATCCTATTTATTGAATACTTTACCAAGGACATAAAATTTGTAAGTCCCAAACTTGGGATTTTTCCTAAATTGATGAATATTGTGTTACCAAGTTTTCTTCATGGTTCTTGTATTTTTTAAGTTTTAGTTTATTTTGCTACTTTGCTTCTATAAAATAGAGGTCACAGATTCTAATATCCGCTTTGTTTTCATGTTGGAAATCCAATTGGAGGAAGTTGCAAATCAAATTGTACCTTATTTTTAGTATTTTACAATACTTATATTTTAAGGTATACAAAAGTGCACAATATATTAAGCTACAATTAGAAGATGTGAAGAGATTAAAGATGCTTCTTTTATCATATTCATATTTTGACTACCAAACACAATAAACAGGAGAGAAAAGCATACTAAATTGAAGAATAAAAACATAAAGCTTAGTTTATCTCATTAATGATCAAACTAATTTGTAATGAATTAGACATTCTTTATCTACAACTCTACACTGATACAATATTAGTTAATTTTGGAAAAATACTTTCCCAAAACTAATTTTGGAATACTAAATTTTGTATTTGTGAGAATATCTTGAGGATTTGAAGCGAGTATTTTATGATTCCTTCAAGATATTTCATTATTGATGTATGGACTTGAAGAAACCATTATAAAATTTGCTCTACATCACCTAAAAACTCTTAAAATTGAAAAACTCAAAAGTCCCCAAATTGGTGTTTTTCCCAAACTAATGAATATCACATTTAGGGCTTACATGACACTTTCTAGAAGAAGCTGGTTAGAATAGCTTGGCAAAAATGTACTTGGCTACATGAAGGTCATGAGCGGTGAGATGCCCAATATAGTAGAATGCCTCTAAATTAAGGTAGGAACACCTATAAGTGTTAATGTTCCCATAACCGTCACCTCTAAAATCTTGGAAAATCTATAGAAGTAAATAGATGTAATTACAAGGATGTATAACATGTGAACATGAAACCTTAGTGTTGGTTATGGGTATACTGGCAGTTTGCTCTTTCAAATTTCACAACTAATTCTCACAGTATCCAAATAATACATTTGAAAGTGCAAACTCATTATATTTTTGTTGCTAACAAGATCTTATAATTTGCTACATGTTTATTAATGCTCATCATGTTCAAAACCCTTAAACTAACACTTATGGGTGCTCCTATTTAGATTAGGTGATATTAGATTAGAGGATTCTATTGTAGGATTTAGACAATTTCTAACTTGGGTTCCCTCTTACACTTCACCAAGATCATGCACAAAAAAGTAGCAATAGGTGTTTGCTTGTGATTCTAGACTTGAAATTGCTTGCATTAATATGTGCTTGTTCATAATAAGGCCATATTCATTAAATTGGGAAAACCAAATTCCCAAGTTGTACTCCACCTTAAACTCAACAATTTTCTTTCTGACATTTAAACGGCAGATTCAAATGTATCAAATTTGGTTTGAACTATTGAGATTCTCCTCACAAAATCCCCTCTCAGGTGAGGGCAAGTGTACCAAAAAAAAAATCTGCTTAAACCTAGAGCTTGGCTTTAAGTGAGCACATTAAACCTAATTTATTCCCAAAATCAGGGTTTCTTCTCAAATTAACGTATATGGCGTTTAATATGCATGTGTGAAGAACGTTATAGGCTAGAACAGCATCGAAGGCAATCATGATAAATCACATTGAACATAACGAAGTGAGCACTTGGTATTGGCAAAGTGAACTCTGTCCTAACCCAAGGTTTCTTTGAATTCGTGCCTGAGGCTTTACAGATTTGCTACCACCATTCCGACCGATGAACACATTTTATGGAATCTACAATTTGTTTCTCCTACAACAACCTTCAAAGAGTAAGCACTAGGGCTAGCTTCACTTAAACTTGGATCTGAGAAGGTGTGGAGCTACACGAGCTCGGTCACTCACCAAAACCTGAGACACTCTCATGTCAAAGCCTTAAGAAATGGCCTCGAGAGGAGGTGCCTTAACCTCCTCAAGGATCATTCCAAACAGAAGGTGCCCTCTATCTTCTGCTCTGTCGTTAGGCCCCTCGAGGCCTTCAGGAGGTGCCTTACCCAAGAGAAGGTGCCTTACCTTATACAATTGCAAACTCATACAATCAGTCCCACAACTAGCAACATTTGCAATAAGCAGTCCCACAACTAGCAACATTTGCAGCAAGCAATTCCCAACCGTATTCCAGACAGATTTCGAGGTACAGGTGACTTAAATAGTGCAGATGACCCTTCATAATTCAACTTGTATTATGCCAAGTACCGGCATGTACACTGTCTGGGTGAACCATATTACCTCTCCTCACCTCCTCCTACAACAAAAGCAAATCCATGGCCTATGCCCTTCCAGGTTTACGATAGCAAGATCAAAGACCCTAACCACAACTGTGTGTGTGTCACCTAACTCTAGAAATCTCTGTACAAGCTGAAATACATTTGCCTGTTCTCAATCTGGGTTGAAACTTGAAACACACAAGCATAAGACTTACTACTTGCACATAATTATATCACCTAATGACCAATTGCTTTAACTTCCACAAATCGGTGGGCTGTCACGCACCAGAGCAGCATGATCCATAACAAAATGCTACACTGTCACGATCATGTGCAGTACTCGATGATGGATTCCCACTCTTGGTGCTTCACCCTTATCCGTTTTAGCTGCTTGCGCTCTTGAACAGAAATAGGGCCGGGGGGGGCAATCTCCAAAATAGCCTTCACCCATTCGACCTTAGATTCTTCGCCTTCATGAACAGCCTTGCTTGCTTTGTGTTGATCAACAATTACAGCCCCAGTTGAACTCCATGTTGCCCCGACAGAACTTCCGTCACCACTCTTCAGCAGCTCCGGGAATAGTTCAGAATTTGCGCTGCTAGCACTACTAATGCAATTGGAGTTTACACTACTTGCACTACTGTTGCAAGATCTAACAGCTCGAATTGCGGCACTTCCGACCACTCCAACAAGATCCTCTTCAAGAATATTTTCGACTTCAAATAGCTTGGATTTATGAAAAATTCGGAGACGGCATCGAACTCCGCGCGACAGCGCACCTCGGTTAGGCTTCGCAATTCTAGCGCTGCTGCGATAGCCAACGACTCCAGGCTTCGCAATTCGACTGCTCCGATCGCCTGCAACTCTCATCTTTGCAATTTGAGAGCTATGATCGCCAGCAACGACTCGAATTTGATTACTGAGGGGTCGCTCCACTGGTGCTCCTGGACGTTTGCAGTCATAAGGTCCTCGACACTTGCCACCGTTAGTAAAGAATGCGCAACATTTTTTGTTGAGGCACTTGTAGCGCGGTTGATCGCGTTTGCCATTGTTGTCGTACATATATTTCACATCCGTGCTACCGCAGCGATGGCAATACTTCACAATGCCTGCTAGATGTAGAGGCTCAGGAGCCATGACGAAAAACTACAGCGACCAAAGCACAAGGAAGGGGAGAGGTGAGAGCTCAGCGGAACACCGCTTCGGAAAAGTTTGCTAAGAGAATGCGAAGAGAATGCCCGGGAAAAGCAGCGCGCTCCGAAGTAATGCTTTTGAAATCTAGGAAATGGCGAGATAAGTCATCAGATCTTCGCTTTTTAGTTGAGGGTATCTACTCGTTTGCTACCCGACATTGTATAGGTCGACACAGTGTGGGTATAGATCTCTACCGTGCGGGTATAGGTCGGATTTGTGTGGGTATAGGCAGGCATTTTGCCATGGTATTGTTGAGGACTTGCGGTTGCCTGAAAAAACAAGAATTTTTTTTGTAGCAATTCTGCACCAAAACATCCTTTATTGATTCCTTACAACGGGTTATTCGTTAAATTGGGAAAAACGGAGGTACTATTTTGTACTCCACCTTAAACCCAAAAAGTCACCTTAAATCAGATTCAAAGGTATCAGATTCAGTTTGAGTCACTAAGATTTTTTTCCTCGCAAATTTCTCCTCTCAAATGAGGACACAAATACCAAAAAACATTGAGCTCAATTTCCAGAGGCCGCTTGAAACCTTCAAGAGTCCCAAAATGTAAGAATAACGCGTTTTACCGTTTTACCGACTTGCTCAATATTAGTAACATTTATATTTCACTTCCAAGCTGGATTTGACCTTTAAGATTTCCGGGCAAACTTCAACATTACATTTGTATGACACTAGCCTGTATACTGTATACTAACTACAAATTATCAGTATTTGAATTCGAAGTATTCATACACCTTGAAAAACATATACGGAGTAGCATTCATTTGTTAAATTCAATTTGGCAGTTTTAATAACTTATGGGTATGTGTTTTCGATTAAATGAGAATTTCCATATATGCTGAACAACATATCTGGTCGCCCCTGCCATAGTTGAAAAAGCAAAAAGATGATATTCTCAGATATTTTCTAACTGATGATTTGAGTGAAAAAATAGCAAATGTACACAGTCACGGTATCAAATATTCAAATGTACAAACTATAAACAACAAAAATTGCTGAATCGAACTCAATTATTCTTCTATAACCACGTATGCTTTTAAAAACTACATATGCTTTTAAAAACTAGCTTCAACAAAAACCATAGAACGCCATATTAGTTAATTTGGGAAAATCAGATTCTGAAGTTGTACTTCACCTTAACCATTTGCTTACCTTAAACTTAGTTTATTCTCAAACTTAGAGTTTCTTCCCAAATTAACGAATATGGCATTATAGAGTGCACTATGGACTGATCTCACATTTGACTACTTCACTAGAAGAAAAATGTGTCTTAACTACTCCCTTTGTCCCTCTCAAAATGTTCAAAAAGCTTCATTGCAAACAATTCACTACAACAAAATGAGAATTTTATGACTAATGCAATATTCATTAAAATGGGAAAATGATGGGTACCATTTTGTTCCTCACCTTAATCCAAAATAGCCACCTTAAACCAAATTTGAAGGTATCATATTCAATCTGAGCCACTAAGATTATTTCCCTCGCAAATTCCTCCTCTCAAGTGAGGGCATGTGTACCAAAAAAGGCGCCACAAGCTTGGTTTTAGGTGATCATCTAAAATTTTCAAAAGTACCAAAATGTACTCATTTTCCCAATTTAACAAATATCTTGTTGACTCTAAGTTATGACTATTGTGAGTCATTTAAGTTTCTAAATGGCTTTGAAGGATATTTATAATTCTAAATTACTAAAGACAGTCATATTCAAAGTCATAAAATGCCCATTATGTAGTAGTGATTAATTGTGTTTTTAGTCTTTGACTCTTTGTGCTAGTGATCACCTAAAACCAAACTTGCAATGTTTTTTTGGTTTTGCTTTCACTTGAGAGGAGGAATTTGCAAGGAAAAAATCTTAGTGGCTCAGACTGAATTTGATACCTTTGAATTTGGTTTAAGGTGACTTTTTAGGTTTAAGGTGGAGTACAAAATGTTACCTCTGTTTTTCCCAATTTAACAAATATGGTGCTTCTATCAAATGTATGCAAAATCTCCAATTTTTATGTCACCGTTTAGGCACCCAAATTCCATGCAAAAAGTACTATATTTGTGCATAGTTTGTGAATATTGCCAACTCCTCATTATTTTAGTCTTTGTACTAATGACATAAGCGTTGTAGAATCAACATACCATCTACCAAATGTGTGCAAAATCTCCAGCTTTGATGTTGCAGTTTGGGCACCCAAATTCCATGCAAAAAAGTACCATATTTGTACATATTGCTAGCTCCTCATTATTGATGATTTAAAGATTAGTAGCAACAGTGATACCTCATATGGGGCAAGACCAAACTTCCTAGGAAAAGAATGCTCTCTAATTGCTTAATTTGCCCCCATGAGATCATTGGACATGACAAATGTTTTCTTAGCATTTGAAACTAGCAAAAGAGAGCTTTTTAGTAGTACAAGAAATGTGTTTAATTTGAACATTTTTGGAGGGACAATGGGACTTATGGGGTAGTTCACAATGTTTACAAATGCCTTAAATAACCATAATTGAATCATTGTATAGTAGTTTAGAACATTTGCAATCATTGTGAACATGGCAGATTTTTCTTCTAGTGCTTAAGCACCAATTTTGTTAAAATGGCAATTTGCCATTAGCTCATTATTTTGCAGCAATTCAAGTTGTGCAACCTACATCCAAAATCTACACCGTCATAGTCTGTAAATGAAAATTGGTGAAGACTATGTCAATGATTTTGGGGCATGAACAGTTGAATACCATCAATTTAACAAAACGGATTTTAATGGATTATGAAATTATGGACTTTCTATGCTTTCATGTTTTTTTATGCCTTTGTATATCTCTTGATGTTTTACAAACCAGCCAAGTCTAGCTTGTTTGTGGATTGTCATTTAAGGTAGACACAAATTGTAATGAGATCTTTTTGAATTTTCAAGAAAAAACACTAAGTTGTATAGATATGTCATGTGACGTCTTCATAAATATGGTGCACTCTTTAAAATCTTCTTTTGCCACTTCCATCTCTATGGTTCATCTCCAATTATTTGTAGCATCATACTACTAAAATCCCAAGGTTTTTTGTAATTTCACATCTTGACCTTAGTATTATCACATCTTAACCTTTGTAAAATCACATCTTCAATGTTTATGATATTATCACACAAGATTATAGATACACTTTCAAGACTTACTAAAATGTTTATTTTGCATTATATTTAACCTATGAAAATCCTAATACAAATTTCATGGTGAATGTATAGCATAGCAAGTGTCAAGAGCTAATCATATTAATAAAATCATGGTAGTTAACACTTGTTATGTTGCACATTCACAATGCCCATTGTAATATCATATCCTAACCTTTGTAATATCACAAGTTGACCTTTGTAATATCACATTTTGATCTCTATAACATCACTTCTCTAGTATTTGTGAGATTACCACATAGATACAATTTGAAAACTTATTGAATTTTTTACTTTGCATTCCACATAACATATGAAAATCTTTTAAAAATTCTAATGGTGAATGTGTAGTGTAGCAAGCTCCAAGCTGCCAACGGCTAGAGTACAAACTAAAAAACTAAGGTTAGATGTAGTCTCTTTAGATTTTTTTTGGGCATTGCTTTGGTCTAATAATGAACAACTATGTATTTTTTATTTTTAGTTTTTATTATGATGATTTTGTATCTAATTGTTAATAAATAAAAAGTTGTGCATTAATCAAGTGTAGATAGTTTCAACAAATTCATATTTATTTGTCAAATTTTATTTTGCAAAAGATTTATTTTAATTTACACTGATGTGAATAGAAGCATTTCATTTTCTACATAAAAATTACACATGGTGTCTTTTTTGAGTACTTGACTAGCTTTAAAATTATGCTGTATTCAAATTCCAATGTGACTTTTCTAAAAAGACAATGTAAATTACGTTGAGAAATTTAATACTAGAAAGCATCTTGTAAATCATATGAAACTAATCTATAATGATTGATGACTTTCTTAGTTTCTTTACCTACACAAATCAATCACATTTGTGCTTGAAATACAACTGCAATAGTCATTTAAACTTTATAAACAATTAGAATAAACTGCATATTACTACAAATGTAACAAATCTACAATCTAATTTTGAGATGTAACTGTTCAAGTATCTATTGTTCTACTAGTATTAATATTAAATTTCAAAGTTAGTGTATGTTCACACTTGGTGTTAGGAAGGGTATTAGTGAAAGAAAATTAGATGCATTTGGCAACAGCTTTAACTTGCATTCATATTACAAATAACATCATATTTGTTAATTTGGGAAAAATAGAGGTACCATTTTGTACTCCCCCTCAAACCTAAAAAGTTACTTTAAACCAGATTCAAAGGTACTAGATTCAATTTGAGCTACTAAGATTTTTTCCCTCACAAATCCCTTCTCTTAGGTGAGGGCACGTGTACAAAAGAAAACGCTGAGCTCTATTTGAGGTGGTCACCTCAAACTTCTTGAAAATCCCAAAATGTACCATTTCTCCCAAATTAACAAATATGGTGTTAAATACCCTTCCTAACACCAAGTGTGAACATACCATTAGCACACTAGTGTCTACTCTAGTGCAGTATCATTAATGTTATGTTCAATAATGCAAGGCTGGAGTTTTAGAATTAAACAAGTTCATCACATATTCACATGAGACATGAGTGACATCAACTAGTATGAGTTTGTGATTTCTGTAGGCTGTGAGCTTGGTTTTCAGTTTCTACCCTGCTAAATATCCAAAACAAAATTAGATTTCATTCTTAGTTCATGTGCACACATTAGAAACTTACAAAACCAAAAGAATGCACTTGGTTTATCGACTCATAATTAGGTTCAGTGTCTTTGAACACTGAACACCATATTCGTTAATTTAGGAAAACGGAGGTACCATTTTGTACTCCACCTTAAACCCAAAAAGCTACTTTAAACCAAATTCAAAGGTATTAGATTCAATCTCCGTCACTAAAATTTTCTCCTTCCCAAATTCCTCCTCTCAAGTGAGGACACGTCTAAAAAAACATTGAGTTCGATTTTAGGTGATCACCTAAAACCTTAACTTAAAACTTTGAAAGTCCCAAAATGTACTGTTTTTCCCAAATTAAGGAATATGGTGTTTGTGCCTCCAAGCCGATGGATCTCTTGGCAAAGGAGCTACAAAATTCCACACACTACTGACTTAGATGACGATTGAGGACAGCATGCTACAGTTGACTAAATAGAAAACTCTGTGATCAATACCGAAAAGGAAAAGGGCTAATTTCAGATACTGAAATTTGCCATTGCAACGGATTCAAGGTTTCCGAGGTTTTTCTGCCAGAGGTTCAGTCTAAAGTATGCAGCTCAGTCTAAAGTATGCAGCTGATATTCAGCTACATCTTAACAACCTTTCTCTTGAACGAGCCATGAAGACAATCACAACTCAAGTGCCGGTGTTGCTGCACAACACACATACCGGCGGATTTTGGTCAAAATTGAGCGTCTCAGCGGCTGATTGGATGATGGAGACGAAGAAGCTGGTGTGTCTGAAGCCGAAGCTAATGTATCTGAAGCTGGAGTATCTGAAGCTGCATCTGGACCAATAACCGCAACAAAAGCAACATCTGCAGCCCCTTGCTGAGCATATGGCACCTCCTCAACATCAGCGTCGTCTCCCTGTTCCACAGAAAGACGGGTTTTAGTAGTGGGACTGATTCAGAAACTACAGACAACATCTTCTTGAGCATCTCAATAACTAGTAAATCGCCATTAGCCCAAGGTACACTGTAACAACCTCCCTACTAGACTACTGGTGGTGGTTGTTGCAGCATGCAGAAGTGACTCTCGAGACTCTAAAGTGGCAATGTACTCTACATGCTGGTGTAACTCGATAGAGAGTGGTCCTTGTAGTGTAATTTTTGAAAGCTGCATGACTCCTAAGTTTTATTTTTTCATTTGTTGTGAGACTTGGAGTATCTTTCAATTAGTGCAGAACACAATGAAAGCCAACTGCAAGAATCTGTTAAAAATGCGTGATTCGTTAATTTGGGAATTTGCTTACAAAGTGGGACTATTGGATTTTGGAAGGTTTTAGTTAACTTTCAAGAGTACTCCTAAAATTGGTCCACATGGCCTCACCTGAGAGGAGGAATTTTTGAGGGAAAAAATCTTAGTGGCTCAGACAGAATTTGATACTTTCAAATCTGGTTTAAGGTAACTGTTTGGGTTTAAGGTGGGTACAAAATGAGACACCCATTTTTCCCAATTTCACAAATAACACGTTTAAAACACCATATTTGTTAAATTGGGTAAAACAAAGGTACCATTTTGTACTCTAGCTTAAACCCAAAAAGTTATCAGACTATCAAATTCAGTCTGGACCACTAAGATTTTTTCCCTTGCAAATTCCTCCTTTAGGGCTCATGTACCAAAAAAAAGCTGCGACCTCAGTTTTAGGTAATCACCTAAAACCTTCAGAAGTCCCAAAATGTACTGTTTTTCCCAATTTAACAGATATGGTGTTTTCAGTACAATTGGTATCACGTTTAATCTTTATAACTTTATCAGAGATGGCTTGCTAGATGCTACCCTGTTAATTCTCCATTTAACGCTTTATTTGTGTCTATACAAGATCATATTCAAGTCGTGGACAGATGTTCAAGTCAACAATTAGGTGAAAATTTACAACTGATGCTGGAAATCCACACCTGAAAGTCTGCATTGTGAACAAAATTACTGCCAGGAGTACGGGCTTGGTGAGTCCGGACCAGCCGTGGTCCCAGTGCTCCGACTAGAATGTCCCTACCTCCTGTGTGATCGGCCAATGCACTCAGTATTGTCGTCCTGACCGACTCATTTAAGAGAGTCCTGCACCCCAGTATTTTTACATCATGTGTTAGGATTGCAGTTAGGAATTCATTGGCACATTCGATAATTGGCAAAATATCAAGAAACAGTTAACCCAAATCAATCCTGATTGTTAGAGCTCTGTTCACGTCAATGTATTAACAAGTTTATTGCTTTAAGTTGAAGCATATATGTCATTTTATAGAATTCAAGCACAAATGTAGTGTATTATACTAGAGCAAGATAGATTCAAAGTTGAATAGTTGTCTCGAAGGTCAAGAAATTGTCACTGACAACACTCACTGGCATACTTCGCAAGTCATGTCTTTATCAAGCATGATTCTCGGGCCAAACCACTTGAGCAGGCACTTTATGCACATCTTGCTCATACCTCCTCTGCAGTGGCAACCCAGCTCCACCAAAACTTCTACAGAGCTGATGTTGTCTTTGTTATCCTTATCAGGGCCGCAGCTATTTCTGTAAGAGTTCATACAATCGAAATGCCTTTCAGAAACAACAAGTAGTTAATGCAATGCGGTCATGTAAGGACTCAATTCTCATGAGGCTCATCACTTGCTTAATTCAACTGCTAGTGTACTACTGGTGCAAAAACTCTTAAGAACACAGACTGGAATGCGATTTAAAGAGAAGTGGAGTGATCGGTCTGACAGTGATTACATTAATTCTGATATGATGACATAGGCTATACCTGTCCAACATAATTACAAACCTGCACATGTGCTTCCCGTTGATATCGTGCTCGGTTCCTTCGCTGCAAATATTCACAACTTGTTCACTTGCGTTAAGGCAATAGATCACTTTAGTCGATCGATCTTCCAGATATCAATCCATTTACAGTAACAACATTTACAAGCAACTACGTGATGAACAAACCTGGACCAGACTCAACTAAAGCTTGATCTTCTATTATCCCAGCCAAATGAGTGAGTGAATGCTTATAACAAAAGTAGTAAATTAGAGCTTAGGAAAATCACACTTATTAAAATAAAAATACAGATCAAGAAACATAAACTTTCTAAGAAAAAAATTCAAGAAAATGGCTCTGGTGCTCTGGGCCGGTTATTTTGGGCCCCAAGCTCTCAATTAATACTGGCTTTCTAAAGCATGTCATTTTAATTCACATGATCGCTTTTAATGACTTGGTTATATTAGTTAATTCAGCAGTATCATTCAAAACAAGCACTTCTTTGTAAAGGTTTTTAACAAGATGCAGTGAGCACTGAGCAGTTTTGAGTTGCTCAACCCAGAATGACAAATTGTCTGACTAGCATGAAGTTTGCCAATTCAGCAGATATGAGCTTCATAGTACCTGATACTATCCAAAGGACCATACAGTCCATGGAAGTCGTAGGCCTTCCCAGACCTGCAAATGTAGAAAACCTTAGTCTATTGCATCTTGGGACTTCCTGATTATGAAAATTTCGTGGTTATGCTTACCGTGATACTGGGATCAGCGGCAAAACAAGCTCTGCATCATCATTAGTGCAGTAGCGGCCAGCAGGGTTGGCACTGGACGAACCAGCATTGACAGTGTCGACGTTGTCCATTTCTTGCTGCACAAGTTGAAGCCAAACAGCAGAACTTGCCTTCCAATGAACTCTCTGCATTTATATCATGTAGTCAACTGGTTAGCTTGTAGCTTAGTGTGATTCTGTAATAGAGATGTACACATGGTCATTTCGGGTAATTAACCCTAAACTCTACTGCAAATACAAGTCTCACATGAACATCTGAGGAATCAGCTGTTGTCTGTTTTTAATTTAAGACCATAGAAAGTTCAGGTATTTTGTTGCTATGAACTGCTGCTTGTTAGTCATTCCAATTTGGCAGCCTTCGATGCAGTTGTAACAAATAAAGCAAGCTATCAATCTATAAGCCAGATATCATGATCTCTCATCAATCATGTACTAGAGAAAGCAAACGACTAATGAGTTCATTATATACTCAAGCATAAAGCAAGAAAGGAAAATTCTATTCGCTGACAGGATATCAACACAAGCTTGGTGGATTCAAGGTGCCTGCATGTCTTGTATATTGTAACCCTGACAATTGCATGCATAACCTGAACAATAAAGAGGAAGATCCCTCCGATGTAGGTGGTTGGACGAAAAGAAAGACATCAGAAGAAGAGGAATTAGTAGCAAACTAGGTTCCTAGTAATTAGTATCTAAGAATCCTCTTACAAATCTAAACTCTCATTTCCTGTGCTCTTTGCTACTGACCTCTAAACCAGTTAAGCATATTACTATTAACAAAAACACAATGTCTGATCTTGTCAAGATGTTACACACATAGAAGCGGGCACTTGCAACTTTCCAGTTGACCCGAAAAGAACATGGATCATAGCTTCATAGAGCTGCTTATCAATGACGCAACGAGATTGATTACAGCTCTGCTTACAGAAGTCCCCCATTTCGAAAGAGCCATGGAAGCTGCACCCGTAAAGCAAATCCAACAAGCTCATGAAGAAAGAAGTGGCTGCAGTAAGCTACGACTACCAGAATATTTGTAGATTGCCTTCAAAGAGAAATCTATAAGTAGAAAAAAGAAGTCGAAGCTGTACTGTTTCAACAATTTCAACAAGCTCATGAAGAGAAGCGGCTGTGGTGGTAACTGGGAAGTCCAGGACCCAGAAACTCACAAAGTAACGTGAGTAGCAGGTCTGTTATATTGGCATTGGCACAGCTTGAATTCGCTGCAATATCCGAAAAAGCGAACCAGCCCCACAATCACAAGCAGAAAAGAAGTACCTTGAAGTACCTTGGAGGCCAGAGTTTTCCCCTACCCTAGGATATATGGACCTTCCCTTAACTTAATCAATCCGCAGCCAATGCAGCAGCAACCAACACAACAAGTAGCTGCAGAAGCAGTAGCCGCCTCCACTGCCTTTGAGAGCCAGCAACCAAACGAGCCAGCTCCCGGCTCCAGGGAGGAATAGGGCCAGCTATGTCGTGTCATGGGACGTAGTTTGGACGTTAATATGGTTACAGTGTCCAGGAATGCAAGGCATCTTTTCACTACGGGCATCTCAACCTAAATCTATGTGCATCGAACATATTCTCAATTCTCAAAGAATTCTCAAACATAGATCTATAGCTTTCTTCAATATTTACACTCTGAACAATCAGAGCATCGCATTTTGCGATTCTAGTGTAGAGACTTCGTAATTAAACAAATTCTTAGTGAGTTTGTTCTATTTAGTATTTAAGATGAATAACTGCATCTAGTCAAGTCCAAATATTGCATCAAGAATCATTCAAAACAAATATATAGTCATTGCTTTTTAGAAAGAGCTTTTGTACAAGCCTTCATGAGAGTTTTAGAACTTCTTATATAATATTGTAGGTTGATTGTTCTTTTGTGATGTGAATGGCATGTGTTTTATAACAAAAGTACTCATAATGCAATATTAAGTAATTAATTTGGAAAAAAACATAATTTTGGGACTTTTGGGAATTGGATGTCTTTGAAAAAAACGCGTTATTCATTAATTTGGGAAAACAATGGGTACCATTTTGTACCTCACCTTAATCTAAAATAGCCACCTTAATTTAAATTCAGGAGGTCACCTTAAACCTAGTTAATAAACTTATGTCCAAAATTTCAAAAGTTAATGAATATTTTGTCCAAAAAGAGCGTATTCATGGAAGATGTGTATTTCATTTCATTGGAAAACAATCAACAAATTCCCAATTCAATGAGTATGGCATTCTTTGGGAAAAAAAGCCAAAAGTTCCACTTTGTATGCTTTTTCCCAAATTAACAAATATCGTGTTAAGAGAATGTAAGAATTAAGAGTATTTATTAAACACTCTTTCAAAAACATAAAACACAAAAGTCCCAAAATCATAAATTTTTCTCAAATTGCTTAACCCTTAAATCTCTTGCAACCCAAAATAGGTTACAAGATTTTTAGCATGGCATTTATGAACTCAAACATGTCAAGAGTCACTTGAACTTTGGCTCATTTGAAAGAAAAACAAGTTAGCTATGTAGGGGTGTTTTCAAATTTGGAAGAAGAGTCACCATTGAATTTACTAAAAAAATCAAACCATGGGTGGTCTTGGAGTTGCAATGTTAAATTTTGGCCCTAGATTTGTGAAAGTCTTCTATTTTACTCACAATTTTTGAAATTTATGGGTGAAGTGGTCACTGGTCACTATTACAAAACCATTTTTTCACTCATTTTTTACCCTAAAAATACAAGACTTGTTTCTATACGTGTGGAATTTGATTACCTTGAGAATGAGAGTAAGATGCCAACTTTTTAAAATGTCATGTGTCCAAAAGAGCCAATCAAAGCACAATTTCAACTATTCCAAAATATTGGCTTCTTGTAGTACCCTTTACATTTTTGTTATAATCTTCCAAACTAAACCTTGGATTGAAATCAAAGTTTGTAGAGATGATAAGGACTTGGCAAGTTGGCTTTCTACAAGATCTTCCGGTTATTTTGGCCTAAAAATGACTCATTGTTCTTTAAGCTTCACCCTTTCATAACTTACAAAATTGAGGTCCAAAACACCTTCAAAATGGTTGAAAAATATAAGGGTAAATATTGTGTTTTAGTTCAATTACATTTCAAAAAACCTTGTAATGCGTTATTCATTAAATTGAGAAAAAGCTTACATATTGGGACTTTTCACCTTTTTTTGGAAGTGCATTCAATTTGATGCTATAAAATATTCCAAAGGTACCTCCTTCACAATCTACCACACTTCTAATTCCCAACTCAAGGTATGACCCCTTGTATATTAACACAATATTTGTTAATTTGGGAAAAACAGGTGTCCCACTTTGTACTCCACTCAAACCCAAAAAATTACTTTAAACTAGATTCAAAGGTATTAGATTAAGTCTGAACCACTAAGATTTTTTCCCTCACAAATCCCTCCTCTCAAGTGAGGACACATGTACAAAAAAAACATTGAGCTTCATTTGAGGTGATCACCTCAAACTTCTGAAAGTCCTAGAATGTACCATTTTTCCCAAATTAACGAATATTGTGTTGTATGTATGAAGCAACCTTTGAGAGAGTATTAACACCATATTAGATAAACTGATAAATGAACAGAAGTACCATCTTCGGTACTCCTCCTTGACCCCAAAATGACCATGGAAGCTCTTGAGCTGGTAGGAATTTGCTCCAATCTGAACAAAAAGTCAACAACACCATATTAGTTAATCTAGGAAAAACGGTACATTTTGGGACTTTTAAGGTTTTAGGAGATCTCCTAAAACCAAGCTTGGCATTTTTTTTTTGTACACGTGTCCTCACTTGAGAGGAGGAATTTGTGAGGGAAAAAATCTTAGTGTCTCAAACTGAATCTAATACCTTGGAATCTAGTTTAAGGTAACTTTTTGGGTTGAAGGTGGAGTACAAAATGGTACCTCTATTTTTCCCAAATTAATGAATATGGTGTTCAATATTTTGATAAGTTGTGTCAATTCTTTTTGAATTGTAACAATATAAAATCAAACTAGACATGTTAGAGATCTCATTAGAAAAGAAAATACAATAATACCTCTTATGGATTGAAAGATTATAATGTTTGATCACAAGGGTGTAAAAACTGCGAAAGTTGGATTTGAAGTCTTTCAATCTTGTTTTGACATGTCAAATTTCAAAATTTGGTCACCAAAAAAATATGAGATTAAAGGGCCTAACATGCATTACCCCAATCAATTTATGACTTCTCAAAATCTACTCTACAATTCTTTTAGATGAATTTATGATGTGATTTTTCCTCAAAGATCTAGTGTGTTTGAGGCTCATTCCCAACTCCCAAGAGCCCTCAACACTACATGTACTAAAGATTACAATGGACACCTATGCACAAAATCTTGAATAGAAAAATCATAGTTAATAATTTGCAAAATTGGATTGTTGAAGCTAAAACTAAACTTCAAAAAGAATTTTTCAAGAAAACAAATTACTAAAAATAGCAATTTGGTAAGATTTTATTTAACTTCAAAAATTGGTTGAGGACACATTCTATCCTCAATGTTGTTTTGGGGTTAAACCAACAAACACGATATTCATTAAATTGGGAAAAAAAAAATTCCCAAATTGTATTTCACCTAAAACCTCTCAAGTCAACTTAAACATTTAAGGAGGTCAACTTAAATGTTTGAGGAGGTTAACTTAAACGTAATTAATGAACTTTGTGTCCAAAATCTCAGAAATATTGTTATTTTATGGAACAAATAGGTCTTGTTTTTGGCTTTTTGGGTAATAAAGAGCATATTTCTGAAAGATTCTCAGCTTTTTGGATAACAGAGATAGTGTTTTTGGAAGATATATATCTCATTTCATTGGAAAACAGTCAAGTGCACACCTTACAAAAAAGGACCAAAATTCCCAAAATGTCAGTTTTTTCCCAATTTAATGAATATTGTGCTATACCTAAAGACAAAATCACAAAAATAACAAAAACTACTTTATTTAATCCAAGTTTTAAAAATACCACAACTTAAACCTTTAGCATCAAGACTAAAGTATCACTATAGATTAATATTCTTAAAAAAACAAATCAAAAAACTCAAAAACCGCATTAAACAAGTTATTGCTTCAATAAAACAACAAGAAATTGACCTTTAGCATTAGAAGAAAATGATCACTTTAAAGCACCACCTAAATACAACAAATCAAAACTAGGAATTATCTTTTTACACATATTGCTTTAATAAAGCACCTGAGTTTTAATCTGTAACATCAAAGTGAAGTAACCACCATAAACCAACATTAAAATATGACATAACAAAAATGACAAATATCGCTTTACACAAACTTAAAACATTACAACTTGAACTTTTAGCATTAGATTAAAGTGATCTCTTTAAACCCACACTTTATTACAAACAAACCAAAATAACAAAATCAACTACACATAATCTTTAAAGAAATGAACTAATGTAACTTGAACCTCTAGCATCACATTAAAGTGATCACCTTAAATCAACAATTTATCACAATAATATGAAGGTGAAAATTTTACTTTGCACATATTGCTTTAACCCCTAAACACCCAAGGGGGTAAGGGCAAAACATAAATACGTTCTAAAATGATACTTTTGTAACTTTGATGAAGTTTGCTTCAAAAGAGAAAATAAGAGTCATGATGTTTAGTAATTATCCATACAATCAAACATTCAAAAAAAAAAATTGACTCTTGTTTAATGAATTTAGAAGCATTTACCATTTAATATTCATCAAAATTACAAATTTTATTCATAAAACTTGAAAGTTGGTATGATAGGTTGAAAATAGACACTCTATTTGAAAGTTCAAAAATACAATATTTTTGATGGAGAGAACATCATCAATTTCCCAAAATAGTAAATTTTGTAACACTGGCAAATATTGAAGTGTTTTTCTTTGAAAAATTCTCCTTCGTGGAGTTTAACTTGGATTGACATGATTCAAATTGGGTTGGAAAGTAGACTTGATTCCTTATATGAAATTTTTTTTCGTTTTTTCAAAAAAAAAAAATTTCATTTTAGGCAGCCCGTAAAAAAGGGCAGCGACTAGAAAATGGTCAATTGGGCGTTTAGGGGTTAAAGAAATAGCATAGTTTGAACCTATTATATCATATAAAGGTGATCAACTTAAACCAACATTTAGATACAACAAAACAAAAATGACAAAATGAGTGTTACATGAACAACCAACATAATTTAAATCTCCAACATAAAAATAAGTGATCATCCAAAACTAATGTTCATATACAAAAACGTAAAAGTGACAAAAATTGATGTACAAGAATTATTTCAATAAAACAACCCACTTTAACTTCTATCATCAAATGAAAGTTATTGCTTTGATTTTGCCTCTATCATTGAATTAAGGTGATCACCTTAAATCAACACATGAATATTAAATTACAACTATGCTAAAAGCCGCTTCACACAATTTGCTTCAACAAATTAGCATTGCCTAGATTCTAGCATTAAATTAAAGTGATCATCTTAAAACAAAAATTTAACAAAACATAATAAAAATGACAAGTACAATCTAATTGCTTCAGAAAAATACAACTTGAATTTCTGACAATAGAATGAAGTAATTATTGCAAAGCAGCACTTTAACACAAAAACATAAAAGTAAAACATAAAAAAGACAAAAGTTGTTTTACACAAATTGCTTCAATAAAACATCACAACTTGAACCTCTAGCATCAAATCAAGGTGATCACCTTAAATCAATATTTGAATTTAAAAACACAGTGACAAAATCCACTTTACACAGACTCCTTCAAAAAACAACATTGCTTTAACTTCTATATTATCAGATTGAGGTAATCACCTTAAGTCAACAACTTAACACCAAAAACAAAAACAGAAAATGTATTTCATAAACATCTCCAACAAAACAACATTGCCTAAACTTCTAGCATCAAATTTACTTGATCACTTTAAACCAACACCCTAATGCAACAACACAAAAAAATAACAAAAAACACATTTCATAACCAACTTCAATGAAACCACATTACTTAAACTTCTAGCATCAAATTAAGATAATTACTTCAAACCAACACCCTAACACAACACAATAAAACATAACAAAAATCACATTTCATAATCAACTCCATTAACCCCTAAAGGACCATTGTCCCTTCAAGGGACAAATGGATTTTGGGCAAGTACTTACGGCCTCAATTTTTGTTTTGATTTTTTGAAACTTTTTTGAAGATAGGGAAACACATTAGCTTTTGAGGAATTTAATTTTTATTTCAATCTATGCTTGATTGCCCAACAGCAAAAGTTATGCCCAGATAAGCACAAATCTGGGAAGTCTAGGCAGATTTTTTTTACAAAAATTGGATTTTTTTAAAAAAAAAAATCCTCATAGATTGTATCTTTTCCTACATTCAAAGCTTTGAATCACTCCATTTGGACTAGTTATGAGAAAGGTATGGACAATCTTGGTTTTTGGGCAATTTGAGCATCTTCTTGGAGAAATAACTTATAAAGTTCATTTTTGAACCCAAATTTAACATTTTTTCAAAAAGAACTGCTAGAAAGGGTGAAGTTTGCTTGTTAGAACAATCTCACTATTGGGACTATTATGTTTCAATTCCATTGTAGGCTTATTAAGAATTTAAATTTTTGTTAAATCTCATACCTTCTTCTACCTAATTTTTTTAAAGAACAAAAACTAATTATTTTTTGTATTAATTTTTTTCTAGAGATTCTCAACTCAAATTTTCACTATAAAGACTTAAACTTCGAAAATCTGTGATGCAAAAAAATTAAGTTAAAAAAGTTCAAAGTCAAATAATCTAATCATGCAAGGTGCAAGAAAGTTTGTTTTTTACGCTTTAAAAGCAAATATCTTGCAATTTGTACGGTCAAAATTTATGTGTTTTATTTTACACATTTTTATATTAGTCTAGTACAAAATACTATGGTTGGATATACAAAAAGACCAATTTTAAAAAATTTCACAATTTGCCATTGAAATGGCAAAATAAAGACCGCTGTCTTGTATGGGTTCAAACAACATTGCTTGAATTTCTAGCATCAAATCAAGGTGATCACCTTAAACCAACACCCTAACACAACACCACCAAAAAAAAAATAAAATCTAACGTCAGATTAAGGTGATCACCTCAAATCAACACTTAAACATAAAAATACAACTATGACAAAAGTTACTTTATACAATCAACTTTAATACACAACATTGCTTTAATTTCTAACATCAAATTAAGGTGATCACCTTAAACCAACTTCTAAATGACAAAGTTTGAAAAAACCAAACAATACTTGTCACAAATGCCTTCATTAAATCAACACATTTTAAACCCCTTAACTTTACCATCAAATTAAGGTGATCATCTTCATTTGATAATTGCAATTAATAGAAAACCTTTGTAAATAATATGTATTCATTAACTTTTATTGCACATGTTTAAGATAATCATCTTAACGTCATATTTGTTAATTAGGGAAAAATGGTACATTTTGGGATTTTCAAATTTTGATTTAAAAGTTTTAGGAGGCCTCCTAAAACTAAGCCCAGCGTTTTTTTTTTGTACACGTGTCCTCACCTAAGAGGAGGAATTTGTGAGGGAAAAAATCTTAGTGGCTCAACTAAATTTGATACCTTAGAATCTAGTTTAAGGTAACTTTTTGGGTTTAAGGTGGAGTACAAAGTGGGACACCTGTTTTTCCCAAATTAACGAATATAGTGTTTCTTATTTTACTATGTAATTATATTACCATATGACTATGAGATTACATGATTGTATGATCGTGTGATTGTATGGTTATATGATTGTATAACCAAACGTTCACATGTCCGTGCAACCATATGATGTATGATTATTTTATCATATCACTATATTATCATACTATTGTATGATTTGTTTCTGCAATCCAATTATACAAAAAAATTGGACTTTAAAAAAATATTGCAATGAAGTGCAAAAATACACCAATTGTAATATTATGCAAATTTGCCAAAGCAAATAGCAACCAAATCAACAAGTATTTGTTATCGTCTCAATCAAAGGAACTATTGTATATAATGTCAAAGTACCAACATGTATAACTTATGCTAGAATTAATCACAACGTAGTTTTGAAATGATTGTAAAGGCTATTAGCGCTACTCAATAATTTTAAATAATGGGAATTGATATATGCACATCGGGGTTGATATTTGCACATCGGGGTTGATATTTGCACATCCCAGGTAAATTTTAGATTTCTACCTTCATAAAGCTGAATTTGAGAATTTTGAATTCAAATTTGGACTTAAAGACTATGATTTAGTCTAGAACCATAACAAAAAATTGCAATTCAACAACACTCAATGAAAAAGTTTATTTTTTACAAACAAAAGTAAAAGTAAAACTTTTTTTCCTAACTAAACTCTTTCATTTGGTGTTGTTGAATTGCAACCCTTTTTATGGTTCTAGACTAAATCATAGTCTCTAAGTCCAAGTCTGAATTCAAAATTCTCAAATTCAGCTTTATGATGGTAGAAATCTAAAACTTACCCCAATGGGAGTGTGCAAATATCAACCACCCGGTGTGCATATATCAATTCCCTAAATAATTCTCAATTTCAACAAGAAGAAAGAATAGCAAGGTAAATTCAAGGATTGTATTTAGATTCATTAACTCATTGCTTAAATAAAACAATCAACAAGATAGGAGTTTGCTTTTAGACCTTAAATTCAACAATTTGAACATTTTCTAAATTAGATCTTAATATTGGATCATAATGACTCAAGAATTGAATTTGTCAAAAAGATAACATCTTTAAACAAGAATAGAATTTATATCCATAATTCCATTAGGGATCTCTCTCAATAACTCATAAAGATTGCTGCACTTTGAGTGAATCACCCTAGCTAAAGCTTAAGTCTGCTCATACTGCAAAAACTTGATATAAATGGAGAAGTATGAAAAAACCAAAAAGAAATATAGAAAAATTAAGGAAAAACCAAAAGAAATGTACCATAATGATGCAACATTGACCAAGCTCACTTGTGCTAAGTTAACCTGAAGGGAGAGCAACCTTATGAATACAAGAACGCACAATATTGTGCCGCTTTGCACCAAGGGTTGTCTTTCATTTTTTTTAGGGGAAATTACAAATAGGGGCATGAAAACGTAAAATATTATAAATAGGGGCGCAGTTTCAAAATAATTACAAATAGGGGCACAATTTCAAAAAATAATTGTAATTTTTTGTATTTTTTTTGGTTTGGACATTGGTTGATTTAGACACACAACACATCACATTAAATGTTAGCTAATTTCCAAAAAAATTAAAGGTCTCTCCAAAGTGAGCCTAAATAAAAAAAAATTAGTAAAGGGGATGGCAATTTTTGAAGACTTTTAATTTTTTTGGAAGTTAACTAACATTTAATGTGATGTTTCTAAATTAGCCAATGTCCAAAACAAAAAAATTACAAAAATTTACAATTACTTTTTGAAATCGTGTCCCTATTTGTAATTATTTTGAAATTGTGCCCCTATCTGTAATATTTTACATTTTCATGCCCTTATTTGTAATTTCCCCCTTTTGTATATTTCTACCGCGTTGACAGGCCTTTGTATCTTCTTGCAATGATAACTCAAAAGACATTTTGTTTAAGAGTCTAAAACATCTCACTCGAGGAAGGAGGGGGTGCTTCTTCTCAAAGGCAGCAACAATGACGACCCCCATGGAACGATTGGGGGACGTTTTGAACTCTATCACGAAGTGGTCTATGGAGGTGATTGCGCTATTGCTCAAATAAAGCAACGCAGATGTGTGTGGTGCCATTACAGTGCTGTATGAGACAGTGGCAGTAGACATTCCCTTCGCCATGTATATAGACGTGGACAACTTTGTTCTGCTGTGTATTGTGTAAGGTGGAAGCACCCATATCCAATAACTTAAGCGATTCTGCAGAAAACTACGAAGAGTTTGAGGCAAAAAATAATTTTCCCATGTAGGAAGATTAGAAATATTGGGATTGCAAATTTTTCATAATTTTGTTTGCAAAATTGAAATTACTGTGACTTTTGAGAGTGAAAAAGTGTTCCATACCCATTGCCAATGTTTAGATGTATGCAATTCCGATACTAGCCAAACTACTTTTAGCTTATTACTTCCTATCTCACTTTGAGAAATGTGACATGACTTAAGTAGCCCCAACCTTAAAAAAGACAAAAATACGCATTCCAAAGCACCTATCCTTACTCATGGTGGAAATAACACACCCTACTTGTTGGGAATGGGGCGATAGTGGCAATGGGTGCTTCCACCTTAAGTACTGTGGAATTGCACTCCTGGACTGTTAAATTTCTATTTTGGCCGACATATTTTATGTCAGTAGTTATCTTTGGCACTATTCTACATTAATTTACGTCTCCCTAAGAGCATTTACAATGTAACCGGGATCAACGACTACATCGATATTGTACCGGCATTTTCATTTATTGTGCATCAATATTGTACCGTTGTTTTCATTTATCATGCAACCCAATGCGGCCTTCACATGCACTGGTGTTTCCACAGCCTCGGCATATGGAGGGCTCGGAACGGCAAATTCCCTGTCCTTGCAAGACTCTTGTTACTTTTTGCCACGACCAAGTTGATAAGAATCTATTCCTAACCTCCATGTGTCAAGTAACAATTGATCAAGTTTTCATATGCAGACCAATATACCGGATGTGCATTGGGGTGTTATCCATGGAAATAAAATGAAAATGTGAAAGCTCTCATGAAACAGCCCGGTGTTTCCCAATAGAGGGCCTGTTCCCAAGGTCTGCATTGCGGATGCCCTAACCCGCAAAACAATGCTGGTAAACATCATTTAAAAATTGATTCCGTAAAACCCTAATGTATAGTACCCAAAAGAAAGAGTACATAACACCCTTTTATGGCATCCAAAGAAGTGTGTATAACAAAGAATATCACTCACATTTCATTCTCACATTTTTAATATGTGATCCTCATGCAATCTTGATCAAGCATACCAAATTTCAGTTACTAAAACCCAAAATCCTATTTTTGGTAAATGGTTTTGTATCAAAATCATAGTTTTACAAGAAAGTTGATTAATAGATAGTGGTGATGAATTTTTGAGATTTGATTGCACGGATAAGTAGGAGACATCCATACGCACATCTTCCTTTCAAACAAACATTTCCAAAAGAAATCAATATTCCTTCTGTAGAGATTTTAATGTCAAAGTGATTATGACCAAATTTAGTGAAATACATATTTCTTCATGGAAATTAGTTTTTGTTATTTGATTCATACATTGTGATTAAGTTTGTACCTTTAAACATGATGATATGTTTTTTTTGCCAAAAACTAATTTCCATGAAGAAATATGTATTTCACTAAATTTGGTCATAATCACTTTGACATTAAAATCTCTACAGAAGGAATATTGATTTCTTTTGGAAATGTTTGTTTGAAAGGAAGATGTGCGTATGGATGTCTCCTACATATCCATGCAATCAAATCTCAAAAATTCATCACCACTATCTATTAATCAACTTTCTTGTAAAACCAGGATTTTGATACAAAACCATTTACCAAAAATAGGATTTTGGGTTTTAGTAACTGAAATTTGGTATGCTTAATCAAGATTGCATGAGGATCACATATTAAAAATGTGAGAATGAAATGTGAGTGATATTCTTTGTTATACATACTTCTTTGAATGCCATAAAAGGGTGTTATGTACTCTTTCTTTTGGGTACTATACAATGAAATGTTCCCAAAATATGAATGTTAGCTCTTGCATTACAAATCTGGTCTACTAGTGTACAACTCGGAGTCATCTTTACAATGACTTGCAAACGTCACATGTAGCACTACGCTACTAAGGAAGGAACACCCATAATCATTAGTTTAAGGGTTTTGAACGTGACAACAGAAAAATAAT
Source organism: Ulota crispa (assembly GCA_963920765.1). Classification (NCBI taxonomy): domain Eukaryota; kingdom Viridiplantae; phylum Streptophyta; class Bryopsida; order Orthotrichales; family Orthotrichaceae; genus Ulota; species Ulota crispa. The sequence goes on from OY987243.1 coordinate 9,823,063, forward strand.
GAGTTTGCACTCTTGAATGTATTATTTGGATACTATGAGAATAAGTTGTAAATTTTTAAAGAGCAAACTGCCATTGTACCTGTTATAATCAACACTAAGATTTCATGTTCACATGTTGTACACCTTTGTGATTACATCTATTTATAGATTTTCCAAGATTTTAGAAGTGACAATTATGGGGACATTAATGCTTATGGATGTTCCTACATTACAATAATATAACTGGTAGTACTCACATTAACCCCTAAACGTCTGAGCGTGCTGCTTCAACCAGTACAATACGGGATATTTTTCTTGTATTTGGAATGGATCCACACCTCTACTACATTTGAGACCAACAAAAAAGTTGGAGAATAGATCAATGCAGTTCTAGTGAGCTACTTGAGATCCCAAATTAAAATTTCTTATTGGTAGCAAATGACAATTATACATCAACGTATATACTATGCCCTATGGACGTGGGTTAAAAGGAGCCTCTTGTGGACATGCAACTTCAACAAGTCATATTTAACCCCTAAATGCCCAAGGCCTTTCTGAACTTCTTGGCATTTTTAGCAAAGTGAACAATCAACCAACCTTTTCATAAATCTCATCAAGTTTTTTTAAATTGCAATTGCACAAATTTAAACTAGACATGTTAGAGATTATATGGAAAAAGAAAACACAACAATATCACTTATAGTTTGGAAGATTATAATATTTGAACATGAGGGTGTTAAAACTAGAAAAGTGACTTGAAGTCTTCTAATCCTCATTTCACATGTCAAATCTAAAAAGTTGGTCACTAACAAAATATGAGGTTTAAGGTCATTACATGTTCAACCTCAACCAATTTACAGCTTTCAAAATCTACTCTTGTATTTGTTTTAAATGAATTTTGAATGCGGGTTTTTCTCCAAGCTCTAGTGTACTTGAGGCTTATTTTCAAGATCTTCCAACACTAAAAAACTCAAGATTGTAGTGGACTCCCTTGTACAAAATCTTGAATAGAAAATCATGAAGATTCATTTTCAAAATCAGATTTTTGATACTAAAAATAGACTTCAAAACAAACTTGTGTTCAATAGATTACACTAAAAATAGTAATTTGATAAGACTTTATTCGTCTTCAAAGTTTTGCAAACACCCAAATTGGGTGCCTCGGGCATTTAGGGGTTAATATGACTATGCGGAGTCAAATTTCATATTAGCACAAGCGATTCTCAATCCACCTCAACATTTATCAGAATCCACCTCAGCAAGTGTCAAAATCCACGTCAACAAATGGCAGAATCCACCTCATCTTTTTTCAATTTCCACCTCAGCATTTATCAAATTCCATGTCAGCATTGTAGAAGTCCTCTCAAAGTCAATGGGTGTGACATGTCATCCGCCTGTCAGATTAAGGTAGAAATACCATAAACGCTTAAAATAAGCCACTTTAGCCTGAAAATATGGGGAATTTCTTGAGAAAATTAAGCTCAATTTGTGGAGAAACAAGGATAAGGAAGAGTGCAAAAAAAAAAAAATTATTCAAGAATGAATATTTTTTTCAATATAAATGTGGATTTAAGGTTTGGACTGATTCGTGTTTCATAGGTGCATCTTAAATGACTACCTCTAGAACCTTGTTCCAAAACAAGTTTGAACCAATCAAATGCAAGGAAATAGCATCTTTTTAGAATATTTTAGAATCTTTTTCAGATCTAGTTATTATTAATTTCAAGACAGTCTACTACTCAAAGTAGAGGTCAATAACTGTTTATGGTATTCTTACCTAGTGAAAACATTTTGTGCTAATTATCGCTTTTTTGCTACACCAAAATTGGTGTGTCTAATTGTTCTATAGTATTTTTTGAAAAAATGTAAAATATTTGACCAACTTTTATACATGGATTTGGAAGTAGGAGCTTGTTTTTCAAAATTCCACTTGATGTCGCCTCACCCTACTGGTGCAATATTCTAATTTCTCACAAAAACACCATAAAATTTAGCTTTGATGAAAGGTTGAAAGCATGCAACTTCACATTTGTAAAAAATGTACCCATTTTTGCTACTCAACCATTTTTGGTTAGAAAAAAAAGCTAAGCCCACTACATCCAAAATATTTTCACTGTTCTTACCTTACATGTCGCACTTGTCAAATATACTGTCAGCGATACTGTTAGGCTTTCTGACAATCCACGTCAGCTTCTAAGCCCTTGCTTGGGCAGGTCAAACAAAAAAACACCTCGATGTATATCCATGGGAACGCCTCAAATACTCACATGGACTGACGACGACCATATATGACTGGTCATATGACTCACCAAAAGCATGACTAAAAATAGATGACATTATTAAATGATCTCCGCTGCTATATGACTCCGGGGAGGCGGAGTCACATTTGGAGTCAAATGACTAAAAAATGACTAACCTTAGTCATAAATTTGAGCCATATTTAGGCCCTTTTCTCGTAGTGTAAGGTTTGGTGAACTCAAAACTCAACCCGCAAAGTCCTTCATTTTTACTTAACCCCTAACGAATCAAGGAGCCCATTTTGGGCTTTATAAGAACTCGGGCAGGCTCTATTGACTTCATAATTTGGAAGTTTTTCATGAATTTTTAGGACGAATGCTACTCATCATAATCTACATGTGAAGTTTTCTTTCATGTTATTCCAATAAGTAATGCAAAAGTTAGAAGGTTTTTTCAATTTTAATGTCAAACCAAGCAACAAAAAATATATTCTAAATTTTATTTTTATTCTTTTCTAGAATTGTATAGATTGATACCTACTCAAAAAGATTGAATCACTTACTTCCAAATAATGAGGTAAGAGTTACAAGGAGTTTTCTTTTGCGGGCAATGAAGGTAGGAAGAGAGTAGAAAAAAAAAGTAGAGTTATATTTTACTCTCAATCTTGCAAATTTTCAAATGAAAATGAAAATTAAGGTTACTAATTGTCTGTTAGAGCATTCTCACCATTGGGATTGACAATTTTCAAATTCTTCCAAAACTTATTAGCATATTAGTTATATCTTTCATTCATCAATACCTTTCACTTTACAATTTTTGTAAAAATGAATCCATTTTTTTTTTGGGTTGAATCTTTTTATATATGCTTTCAACCCCTTTTCCAACATATTGCCAAAATTGCACAAGAAATACAACATATGTGTTTTTCTCTAAAAAGTTTGAAAAACAAAACTTCACCTTCTGGAAGGATTAAAAAAGATTACATTTTGAAATTTAGACACATTGATCTTGCAATTGGTGGGGATATTCATTTTGAAATTTTGGAACAATACACTTGTGCAAGTCAACCAAAGGGTCCTACGGTTGGATTTGTTAAAAACTAAGTTTAAATGAAGATTTTGACCCTAGTTTGGGGATTGATATTTTGAAGCACTTTTGGGCCTCTAAACATGAAAGAATTTTAGGGGTTAAATGTCTTAATTATTTAACTTTGGACAATTCAAAGTTCAAAAATAAAACTCCAATTTTTTTGTTTGAAGATAAATGAAAAACATCAGAAAATTACCCATAATCTACTTGCATTGCAAGTATATTGGAAGGTTTCAGTTTGAAGTCTGCCCGAAGCATTGGAAGATCTGTGCTTTGGAAGATTTACCAATGTTTTGCATGGTCCAAAGTTACATGAACAATTCTCATTTCGATAAATGTGACATTAAGGTTTCCATTTATAGAAAAGGGGTTAAAAAGGAGTGAACTACTAGGTTATGCTTGGTGAAGGTTTCAGAGCTAGCTTGGTTTACTGCGCATATGTGTTTGTGGGGGCCAAGATAGAAAAGTTTAGGTCCCTTATCCATCTAAAATGTAATAATTTAGATATTTACCAGCAAGAGATTGAATTTGAGAATTTTGCATTCACATTTGGATTCAAAGGCTTTACTTAAGTTACAAATCATGGGGGAAGATAAAATGACCCACTCCTTCATAAGGGAGCAAATTATTGATTTTACCCTTATTTCTAAAAAAGCTGAGATTTTCCACCCTAACCCAACAAACACGTATATGCATAACATTAAGTCGTTTCAATTGAGGGTAGATGATCTATAGTACTTTTAGAGGAGGCTTAGCCCCTAAAGGATCATGGCCTCTATTTTGTCAAAAGACACTCAAAACTGCCACCTCTATGGCAAAGAGTTAAAAAGTTTGAAAATCAAGTATTTTGCATATTGGACCATAGGATCTTGTGCTAGACTACTATAAGAATGTGTCATACAAAACTCAAGAACTTTGACCGCACAAATTGGAAGATAAATGCATTTAAAGTGTAAAAAAAACTTTTTTTGCACCTTGCTTGACTAGATTTTTTAACTTTGAACATTTTTAACTTAAAATTTTTGCACCACAAAGTTTGGAATTCCATTTTTGCATGGTGGGAAGTTGAGTTAGGAATCTTGGGAATTTTTAAAAAAAAAGAATACTTAATTTTCATTCTTTAAAAAAACATTAGGTAGAAGAAGGTATGAGATTGAACAAAAACTAAAATTGCTAATAACCCTACAATGGAATTGAAACGCAATAATCCCAATGGTGAGATTGTTCTAGAAAGCAAACTTCTCCCTCTCCAACAATTTTTTTTGGAAAAATGTTAAACCTACATTCAAAAATGAAGTTTACAAGTTACTTTTTCAAGAAGATGCTTGAGTTGCCCAAAAAACAAGATTGTCCATAACTTTCTCATAACTAGTCCAAATGGAATGAATCAAAGCTTCAGATGTAGATAAAGATATAGTCTATAAGATTTTTTAAATTTTTTTTTCAAGTTTTTATAAGATTTATTTTTGCTACCCCTAGTCCCCAAATTTTTGCTTATTTGGGCATAACTTTTGCTCCCTTGCATCAATTGGAATAAAAATTATATTCCCCTAAAGCTAACGTGTTTTTCTATCTTCAAAAAATGTTTCAAAAACTCAAGACAAAAATTGAGGCCGTAGGTACCTGCCCAAAATCCCATTCGTCTCCCATAGGGACAATGGTCCTTTAGAGGTTAAGGTCTGGCCACACCAAAACAAATTGGGGTTTCAAAATGGCATTTTGTAAAAAACAAGCAGTGGAGTTTACTTCTTTGAGTAAAAGTAAATTCTTTAATTTTTTATGTCCACTTTTTTTATTTGTTCAAAACTAACAATTTTGAGTGTTCACAAACTAGCGTCTCCAACGTCTTATCCTAGAATGGTGGAGAATTATATGTAATAGAACAAAAGGTGAAATCTAGAAAAATTGACAAACCCCCAGTTTTTCAAAAATATTAGTTACTTCTTCAGCAGTTTCAAACCGGTTGTTTTCACCCGTGTGGCCCCTGCATCAGTAACACACGGTATGTACCTGTTTTTCCTCGTCTTTCCCGAACAAAAGGAAGTTCAAATCGTGATCAATGTTCAAGGAGTGGCTTTTCAAACGAGGCACCATCTTGTGAGAGAAGGGGGAAAAAGCCACACTTCATTACTACATAAGGCAGAAGCACCTGGACACTTTTGTGAAATTAATTCAGGAGGACGGTGCACTTATATTTTGAAATTAAATTTTGGTTAGCATATGGGTATAGATGTCCTCATATTATTTTGTAGTTTTATGAATAAAATATGAATTTTTGAAGATAAGGTTGTCGATACATTTATTGTGATTCCTAGACTTGCTATTTAAGGTAAGAGCACCCATAAATGTCAAATTAAGGGTTTTGAATATGAATACTATTATTAAACAACTAGCAAATTATAGGATCCTATTAGGAATAGAAAAAAAAAAAGAAGTTTGCACTTCCAAATGTATTATTTGGATACTGTGAGAATAAGTTATGAATTTTTAAAGAGCAAATTGCCATTGCATCCATAACCACTTTTAAGAATTCATGTTCACATGTTGTACATTCTTGTCATTACATCTATTCACTTCCACAGATTTTTCAAGATTTCAGAAGTGATGGTTATGGGGACATTGACGCTTATGGGTGCTCCTACCTTAAATCAGTCATTGAACCTTAGGAAAACAAATAAGGAGAAAACCAAATGAATGAGCATGAGAGTCTAAGAATAAATCACTTTAACCCCTAAAGCACTAAGCTCAAATTTTCACCAAGACCTCTCCAAAATTGCCATTTCTAGTACAAATACCAAATTTTAGATTTTTTTTTTTTTTTGACAAATGTGATTGTAAGATCATGTTTTACACTAGTATCAAAAGATGCAAAAAAAAAAGTTCAAGAGTTTTCACCATGTAGATTGTAAGATATTTGAGTTTGAATTGACAAAAAGCCATTTTTTGTTTGCAAAAATCCGGGCAGCTGCACTTCACAAGGTCATATTTGTACTAAAAAAAACTCCAAAATGGTTGTAATTTTTTGGATTTGTTCTTCAAAGCAAGTTGGGTACACACTTAAAAAATTTCAAATCATTTGGAACTGTAAAACACATAGTAAAACAATAGTAAGTAAAAGGAAGTAGAAAAATGATTCAAACCACTAAATTGTTAAGAACTTAATTATGGAAATGAAATTTTTTCAATCTCAATGGTTATAATGTTGTGATAAACAATCTACATCTTTTTTTTATTATTTTTTCTAAAATATTGAAATTTGAGTAAATTAATGGACTTCAAATTTTATTTTAGAGTAGAGGATCCATAACTACCCGCAAACAAAATCTCCTCATAACTTGCATCTCATTGATCAAAATGGAATGATGTAAAACTTCCCAAGTATATATAAATCTAAAGAACCAATTAAAAAAACAAAAGTCAACAAATATAATTTTTAAAGAAGTTTTTTGGCTGCCCACTAAGCAAAGAAAATTGCATATCAAGCAATAACTTTTGAATCATGAAGTCAAATGTTATGAAAATTGTTGGGCCTTAAAGCTACTCCTCAGATACATCATGTGTGAAAATTTCAAAGAAAAAAAAATGAAAACCCCATTAGTAGTGAATTGCCCAAAATTGCTATGTTGCCAAAAAAGGGTATTTAGTGCTTTAGGGGTTAATGTTTAAAATGGTCACTGTGACTTGAATACGGAACAACACTTGTCACATTTGCATGCAGCAAGGGTTTGATTTACATGCAACTAGGGTTTACTTTGAGGGAACTCTAGGGGTCCAAAAAGGGTTGGTGTCCATATGAGGTGCTTCTACCTTAGAGCATCTCCACCGGTTCTCCAAACACTGGTAGATGATGTGCCAAGGGACTGTTTCTTCGGTGACAGATCTCCACCGGTGTCACTGGCACGGAATAAGTTCAAGCGGCCTCGCTAAAAACAGCGCCAATCCAGTGAGCTCTCGAGACTTCATCGTTTTTGCTAGTGCTCAATTTGCGCTCCATTGCTCAAATTCCGCTCCCTTTCCTGTCTGTTTTGAGGGTGTGTGGACCGGCAATGAAAGAAGCGAACACTTCAGCTTCTCTGCTCTCTGCCCAAGCAATAAATCTAACCCTAAACTGGTCCCACTAGCCTCCCCACGTGGCAGGCCCCTCCAAAAAGCCAGTACCGACTTTTTATCTACCGAGTCCTGTCACAGCACCGGTGGAGTTCGCCAGCCTTGCAGTGCCAAAAAATAAATAAAAAATAAAAAATGAGCCCTCTCAAACCTTCTCTCCCCGTCCCGTTTCCACTGGACTGGTGGAGATGCTCTTATACCTGAAACTGAAGGGTCTTCTGAAGCAAGCATGGAATTCAAACAAATATTTTGAAACTTATAGAAGCAAGCAGGAGCACGTGTTACCTTTTCAGGTTGTTCGGCTCAGGATAAAATTCTGCCATACCCACTCCCTAGAGATGCGTTTTCCTCTCTGGGTCGTTTCAAAAGCATTTTGGCGCCTGAAAATGGAGAATCTCTGTTGAAATGCAAGGTTGGAAAGGGCAATGACAGCTACGAAAAGGTAACGGTAATAAGAATAGCAACTAACACGGACTTGCATGGCTGCCATGGCACACACGCAGCATTAAGTGTTGCCCTAATAACGAAGACAGCCGAGGCAAAGAGATTACCTGATACTTGCGCTTGAGACAAGATATTGGCGCGGCCCCGCGGATATTGCAGAAGCTATTTACTTGCTCAAACCTCATGTCTGCCTCGGGGAGCACCACGCAGGACGGACATTTCCATGGAATACAAATAACCAGGGAGCTTTAACTCCTCTCTCAACTAAGGTGGAAGCACCCATAAGATAGACAGACCCATTCCCAATCGCTCCCCAATTTTGCACCCTATTTTGGAGGGTTTACTCCACACTGTTGAACCCATATTGAAGAGATGTTTGCACAAGTAAATACTGCCACATGTCAATTGTTAGGTTACTTTGGGAGGGTTGCAATTGGGACCATCAAATACATGTATAGGACCACATCCAAGCAGTTTTTAGGTTAGGTTAAAGTTGCAAATAGGGACCCTTTGAGTTGCAACTTTACCCTTTAAAATAAAAGAATGTACAATACCTTTTTCCACAAAAATTACATCCTATGATAGCTTGTTGAAAGGCTAACACTATAGATTTTTTTCCTGAATATTTCAAGATCTTGAGATACCTCAAGCCCATAAACGGTCAAAAATGGGTATGTCTACCTTCCCTGATAAGTGAAGCAATCCTACAACAATCTACAAAGTGTTTGAAGCAACAAATATTTTTCCTATATAGGAAGATAAGAAATATTGGGATTGCAAACTTTTCATAATTTTATTTGCAAAACTAAAATTAGTGTGAATTTTGGGAGAAAAAAGTGTTTTAAACCCATTGCCAACCTCTAAATTCATGCAATTTTGATCATAGTCAAACTATGTTTTGATCATTACTTCCTACTTCACTTTGAGACACATGGCACAACTTAAGTGGTCCCAACCTTGAAAAGGATATTAGAAAAACACATTCTAAAGCACCTATCATTGTTGCAATTGGAAATAGCGCACCCAATTGGTTGGGTAAGGAGCGTCGTTGACTATGGGTGCTTCCACCTTATCTACATTAAACAGTGCATTTGGGTTACTCCACATTAATTTCTCAACATTTTACACTTTACAAATACTTAGTGATCATATTTATTTTTTCATCAAGAATTATTGTAACAAACAAAATTTAAAAAGCTTGGCAACAACAACAAAATTGTCAGTAGAAAAACAAACTAGCAACATCCAAGGGGTAAACCATATGAAGTCCTAATATCTAGAAAATTATATGCACATTGAAGTGACTAATTGATGAATCTAGGGATGATTCATAAGGTAACTTTCTAAGATAAGGCAACCCAATTGTTAAGGCAACCTAGATGCAATATTTAGTGTACTCATTTTAAAGATGGCCATATCTATCCGCGAGGGATAGGAAAAAAATGAATCTTGAATTAGATTGTTTCAAAGTATATATGCTTAGAAAAGACATGTTGGAAATGCTGAGAAGAATAATCATGATAGTTCGCCCAAAATTTCACAAATCTTGTAGACGGTCATAGTGTTACTAACCGAATGTTGTTGATATTTACAACAATCTTGACACAGCTCAACATAGTTGTAAAACTAAGAAGAAATCACTGTGGTGCTGAGTTTAGATAAAACAAAATCAAAAATCAATCTAGTGACAAGATTTGATTTTTTTTAACCTTGAAGTTGTTTACACCATTAGAGCAGCTCCACTGCAAACGGAAAATAACACTTTATATGTGTTTTATCAAAAAAACTTGCATTTTAGGTTTTCACAACATCATTGTATACATTTTTTGAGACCACATTAAAGCTCACGCAACAACTCAAATCCATTGTTACTACCACAAATGGGATGAGAGGGAGTTACACGGCCATTGCCACAAATGGGGTGAAAGAGATGTGCAATGCAAGTGTCTTGAAAAGAGCAAAGACGCTACTCCAAGTAACCAGCAGTAAGCCTCTCCAAAATCCTTTTGCATTCTATTTGAAGTGAAAGTGGTGGAACTGCTCTTATGCGAGCATTTATAAAGCTTCTTCAGTCTTCACCTATATATTACACACAAGTTTTGATGACAAATGTCTCCCATAAATCCACAATTGCTATTCAAAGTTTCATTGATATTGCATCCATCAGAGTTGGTCAGGTTTTGGTCAACTCATCGTGCTATGTGAACTTCATAAATGCTCAAGGCTCAAAGCCTCAAATCTATTTTCAATGCTAGGACATTATTTTAACGTAAAAAACTCTTAATGCTTCGTCGTCTTACAATGGATGTTTTCTTTTTAATTCTTTTTGAAATTAGAAAATAGAGGAGACCAGGGACTTAATTCGTTGGAACCTGGAATGATTATAGTGTTGACGCTCTTTACTCGGTAAAATTGGTAAATGGTGAAAATCTATTTTGGCTAAAGTAGAAACAGGTTTATTCCATTTTTGTACCCACCGAATGACGGGATTTCCATGCGGATTCCCCCACCTAATATTTTGGGGCATAGTTGAACTGACCCCCATCGCCCCCTGCCTGGATGAATGGGCCTCGGGTTCTGTTCGATATCATCCATGTTTTTAGTTTAGGGTGGAAAAGCTCTATAATTCTTTAAGCAAGGGTCAAAGTAATAGTTTGTCTCCTGTTTTGTCGTTATCCAATTGTTCCTTCTTTCTGAAGTTTAGAAGAAATCAAGGTCTTGAATCCAAATACAAATTGAAATCCTAAAAATTCAATCTCCTAATGATCCTAGATTTCTGACATCTCAAAATTTTAAAATATGAAAAAACAGAACTTTCCCACCTCGGGCCCACAACCTCATAAATCAGTTGACTAAGCTCCTAATTCTATTCATCCAAATTGGGGGTAATGAGGGAGTTAGTTCACCATAGCCATCTTTTGGCACTAGGTAGTCTTGGATAGACTGTGTATAGGGTTTAACCCTTGAACGACAATAGGGCATAGTATATACATCGAAGTATAGTTGTCATTTGCTACCAACAAATTTTTTAAATTTGGGATTTCAAGTAACTCACTAGAACCGTATTGATCTATTCTCCAACTTCTTTGTTGATCTCAAATGTAGTAGAGGTGTGAATGTATTCCAAATATAAAAAAATACCCCGTATTGTACTGGCCGCAAAGGGCCTTCTCGTCGTTCAAGGGTTAATAGGTCAAGCACTTGAAGCAATTTGGAGGTGAGCTGTTTTAGTAAATGCGGCCACGCCTTCATTTTTCCTCAATGTGAGAAACTACGATTGCCTTCACTAATAAGAAAATTAGTAAAGATTTGCCCCTGTTGCGGACCTGTTTATTGTAACTCAACTTCACAATTGTAGACCAATTGAGGGTCTCTATCTCCAAAAAAGAATTCCAATTTCTCAAAGTTCAATTACTGTGGTAAATTTACAATTTTCACCTTATGCTCCAAGTGAAAATTTTGAAAACATTCATTGTATAGTTCACTGGAAGGAAAAGAAGAGAACTGGGAAAGATGAATGCAGGCCTTGCGCGTTTACTAAAAAACTCACTCCCAAATTGCTTCCAGAATTCAACTTTATTTTATTTGACGTAACTTCACCGGCTAAAATCTGGCATTTTTTAATCTTAACCCTTAAACATTGGGTAGCATAACATTGTTAACCAGGTCTGGAGCTACCCAGCATGTGGAAGTATAATTTCCCCTAAATATCTGGGGAATAAATTATAAATCAAGGTCAGTGCGTGGCTAGGCATGAACAACCCAGGCACTAAGAGGCCTTGATTTATAATTTACTCCCCCCAAGTATCTAGGGGGAATTATACTTGCACATGGAAGGGTAGCTCTAAACACGGTTAACAATGTTATGTGGTAACCATGGCCTGCCCTGAGTTTAGCTTTTACAATATTTTTGCACTGGGCACCAATAATATTGCTTCAAAAAGTTGCAAAAGTCAATACTGCTTGTTGATTCCATGAAAATTGCAATAAGGGCAACTTGGGACCTAACATTATGATTCTGAATTTTCTCACAACTTGGGGTACTTAAAAATATGAGTGTATTTGATGATTTTTTTTTTTCTGCCTTCCATGATGCACTACGCATTTATGATCACTTTTGAAAAAATAAATAGACCAAAATCAGTTTTTTTATGGGCTATAGAATCTTTTTCCAGAGCCTGCGGACATTTTTCATCCGCATGGACGCTTAGACGTTAACCCTTGAAGGGCCCTTAGGCTTTGGAGATACAGTACCAAATACGATAGCAACTAGTATTCAGAAGCTTGAATCAGTTGGAAATTAAGCGTTACAATCATACATATTGAAGGGTTATATGATGGTGGATGCATAATTTTTTTTGAAAAGCCCTCAAAACAACTCAAATATGTATGTACATACGACCATATATATGGTAGCAAAGGGCTTTCGGGCTGTTCAAGGGTTAAGCGGTTTTTCACGAGATTTGCACCCGCTGTTTTCTATATTTATATTGTAAAATGATATTTTTTGTTTTTCTGGAAAATCTTATCAGAATTTTTGCCGGACGGATGCAGTAGTTTAGATTTCAACCGGTTCTTTTTGCAGTTTCAACTGGCTGACAAAACAAACAAAAATTGCTGCTTCTCCCAGCACATTTACTTCGAAGCCCCTGTAGCCAAATATATACGCCAGTAAACAACTCCTGCATAAAATATGGGTACAGTATTTCCTAAAGATAGCGCCGACTAGCGCCACTTGAACTACAACGCTGGAGTCAGGCGCATACCCCCTAAAATCATGTCCCAAATTCCGTAGTCCACACTATTAATTACCAAGTCACGTACGCTTGGACGTAGTAAGGGGAACTAACGGCTTAACCCCTAAAGCACTAAGCTCAAATTTTCACCAAAACCATTCCAAAACTGTCACTCTAATACAAGTATCAAATTTTAGAATTTTTTTTTTTGACAAATGTAATCATAAGATCATGTACTACACTAGTAATAAAAGATGTGGAAAAAAATTTAGGATTTTTCACCATGTAGATTATTAGATATTTGAGTTTCAATTGATAGAAAGTCATTTTTTGTCTTTGAAAAATTTGGGGAGTTGCACTTCACATGGTCATCTTTGTCAAAAAAAAACTCCAAAATAATTGTAATTTTTTGGATTTGCCCTTCAAAGTAATTTGGGTGCACACTTGAAAATTTTCAAATCATTTAGAATTGTAAAACACATGGAAAACAATAGTAAGTAAAAAGAAATAGAGAATTATTCAAACCACTAAATTGTTAAGAAATTAATTATGGAAATGAAAAATTCCAATCCTAATGGTCATAATGTTGTGATGAACAATCTACATCTTTTGGTTGTGTTATTTTGGTAGAATATTGAAAATTGAGTAAAAATAATGGACTTCAAAGTTTATGTTAGAGTAGAGAATCCAAAACTACCCGCAAACAAAATCTCCTCATAACTTTCATCTCATTGAATGAAATTGAATGATTCAAAGCTTCTCATGTATATATAAATCTAATGAACCAATTTCAAAGATCAAATTCAAAAAATGTGACTTTCAAAAAAAAATTAGATGCCTAACGAACAAAGAAAACAACATATTATACAATAACTTTTTAACCATGAAATCAAAAGTTATGAAAATGGTTGGGCCTTAAAGCTACTCCTTAGACACATCATGTGTGAAAATTTCAAAGAAAAAAACTTGAAAACCCCATTGATAGTGAGATTCCCAAAACTGCTATGTTGACAAAGAAAGGTGTTCAATGCTATAGGGGTTAACAAGAATCAACAGAACCATTAATTTCAGTATGCATATTGCTCCTCGCTTTACTCTATATTTAAGATACTCTGCTTAATATTTGGTATAAGCAAATTTATTAGCAGCCTTTCTTGTGGGTAATTCAGACTCAGATCCACTGGAACCCGATGAGACTGAAACATCTACCGAGTACAATCAGTATTCGAATCTTAAAACAATTATACCAAAATGGTTTTCATGAGTTTCTGTTCGTGTCTTTCAAAAAAAGAAACTATGGTACATGCCAGTGTTGGTGAAAGCCCTGCCGAGGCAGAATATAGCAGACATGTTGCTTAAATCTCGCGCGTGTTCGCAAACAAAAAGCGGATTTTAGTGAGATTGGTAGACTTCGTTGATCGATTGATGACATCTATATTTGTCCTCGTTTTCAGAGAGGCGGGCACATTAAGTGATGAACATCACATTTTTAGCACTCTGAAATGCTTTCAGAAAAGAGCATGACCAAGACTTGCATTTCAACAACGACGGCATCTATATATTGACTGCTACGACCAGCTGAACAAGTCGCCCATACATTATTTTCTGACAGAATGGCGTATGCTTGGAACAAGCACATCCATAGTATATAAGATGAATAGTTACCAACAGCAGATGAGAGTAGTGAGCTATGTATGATGTTAACTTGTAGGCGTAATGCACAGATGGTCAACAACAGAATTTCATCAGCTCTAATTTAGCTGAAATTCAGGCGGCGGACCAAAATGCCCGCTCCGCCAATTGTGTATATATGAAATACGATATTATACCTTATAGCTCGAGAAACTAGTATAATCATGGCAGAAGGAGATTGAATTACACAAGCGAGAAAAGGATCTCCTCGACTAAGCGCCATGAAGATCTCTTTCACTTAACCAAAATCCCGGTGAGGCCCTACCATAATCTAGATCCCAATTCTGGTTGCAACGCATCATGCATCCTGAAGCCATCCATTTGAAGCCCAGCCTAGGTGGCGTTTATATTTGCCTCCCAGGTTTGGCCGAACGTCCAGCCAGCATCCACAGCATTATTGGCGGTTAGAACAGCACCATTGCCCAGAGTAAGCTGAAAAGACATGGCGCCTTTTAACTGATACTGAGCGGTCCACAAGGCACCCCAGTTCCGGTACATTTTAACCCACCCAGAGCTTGGGCACTTGACCTTGGCAGAGATGACATCACCAGAGCCTGCGACATTGTGGATGAGAATCATGAAGAAATAAGAGTTGCCTCCCAACGTGAACCGAACTCCACCCTTCCTGCCGCACTTGACACGCCTGTAGTACACGGGAGCCACGCCACCTTGTTGCTTCGCAAGGGTTAAGAAAGCGGGCATGGGTAGATCGAAGTGATGCCGGGGAGGATCACACCATGTGCCTTCGGACCCTGGAGGACATAAGTTGGTGGCAGTGATGACGATGGTGCGAGTGTAACTATAACACCAGTTCTTGACAGAACTGGTTACCGCGACCTGCTTGCATTTCAGCTCATAGCAAGCTCCGCAACCAGCTCCTCCCAGGAACAGAGGAGTGCTCAGCGCCGCTGTCATGGTGCCGTAGCCCAATGCCACCGTGTTCTGATACGCGCAAGCGCCTCCCTCCGTTCCTCCCCCGTTTGCATTGCCGTAGTACGTGATGTGACCGTCGCCCGCCCATGCTGACGGTACAGCTATCGTCCACACTGGTGTTGGTGACCAGAGCGCCACCACGAAGAGAACCATCACTAGCTTCATTCCGACTGCAGAACCCATTCCACTGCATCCACATGTACACAGGTAAGCAAAAAATAATAATTCAGAAACCAAAGTCGATCTCATGAACTCTCATACTCACTCACGTGACTGGACTCGGTGCAGTTTCAAACGCTAGATCTGCTGCAGCTCTAAGCATTTTGTCATCGAGCTTTCTCAATTCATGAAACCGTGTATATCATTCGGACGAAGATGATCACAAGACTAAAAAATCTACAGCGAAGACAAGCAGTCCTTATTCAATCTAGACCTCATTGCAGCCACCAGCTGACCATAATAGTTAAACTGGCACTTGTGGCAATACATTGCAGCACAGGCCGCTACTATTTGCATGAATAACACAGACTGAGTTTCGTAATCTATGACCCTGGTGACAAGATGGAACGGTTGATCTCCATTCACGAGGCAATTTGAACTTACACGAAGCAGACGCAGGCTGGCTTGGGGTGGTTGATCGGGACCACGGCTGCGACTGGTCAGGAGACGGGGCTAGAAGTTGGCTACGGTGAGGTCGACATGGAGATGACGAACTTGTACGAGCAAGAGGACCAGAAAAGACTGCGGGGGGCTCCGATCCAAGGTGGATGGTAAAAACGGAGGCAAGTGAAGTTTGTGAGGAATAGCGGAAGGGGCGGGGGAGATTTATGTAAGCGAGGGTGGAGGCAAAGCAGGGCACCAGATTACGGGTGGAGCGGTGGGGAATGGGAATGGAAAGGAGGTGTGGATCTCCATCCACCAACCACCGCATTGTCAACGATCCTGGAATGCTGCGAAACTTGCGTTGCGAAAGGGGTGCGAAGGTCGCCGCTGTCGCTTGAATGTCCAAAGCCCCCCTGGCCCTTGACCCGCGCTCATGCAGCCCAATGCTGAAGTTTAGGGAGCCCTTTTTGGGCTGAGGGCCCCGTACGTGAGAGAGCCCTCTCTCACGTACCAGGCCCTCAGCCCAAAAGGCTCCCTAAACTTCAGCATTGGGCTGCATGAGCGTGGGTCACCTACTGACGCAACAGCTCTGCATGAGTACGGTAGTGTACCTTTCCCCACCAATGCCCAGAAAATTTCGGGCAATCGGTTGCTGATTGATCGATCGGTTCTCACTTCTCACTTCTCGTCAGTCTTGTGCAGAAGAAGCCTTTGAAGTCGATTTTTACGTTGGTCGAGCGGCAGGCACCTATGAACATAAGCAGGTAAGAAACATTTGGATAGAAGTGGATAGACTCAACGAAGTGTGCACGTTCATCCATAAAATCTGCCCCCATATTATTATCTTTCATCCATCCAAATGTTGGCAAACATGGTGTTAGCTTGGGGACAGTTTTGACTATTTCATCCAATTATTGACCCGATTATTTCTAGTATAACGGTTGCGTCATAAATCCAAGTTTTGATGGTGACTAAAATTTGCCAGGATTTTAACCCGTAAAGAACCAATTATCCTCTACGCTACGCTGACAAATGGGATTTGGGCATGTACTTACAACTATACTATTTTTGTGTGATTTTTTGAAATTTTTATGGAAGATGAGGAATTCAAAAATCTATGGGTATCTGTTTTTTTCTTCATTCAAACATTTATTGAAGATGTTAAAACTCTCAAAATTAAGATACCTACTTGCAAACTAAAACTTCTGATAACTTTCATCTCATCTATCAAAACCAAATGATTCAAAGCTCCCCAAGCATATATAAGTCAAGAACCAATTTCAAAAAAATAATAATAGTAGTAATGGTAATGCCATTTTTAAAGAAGTTTTTTGAGCTGTCCAAGGCCCCAAGGTTGCCGGAGTTAAAAAAAACTACATATCATACAATAACTTTTGAACCATGTAGTCAAAAGTTGCAAAAATTGTTGGAACTTAACCCTTTAGAGACCACTGAACCATATTTTGGTTTGGGAGAGTGGGTTTTGGCTTATAGAGTAAAATTGTTCAACAATTTGGAAACCAGTCTTAAAGAACGCTTGTGCTCACAAGAATTTTGCATCTAACCAAATAAAAAAAAATGAAATCAGGCATGTGAGTTGATAAATAATGATGTATATACGGTATGGCCTCAAAATACGTATCCATATTTGGTCAAAGATGGATCAAAGCAACAACACAATATATCAAACATCCAAGAAGAATGTCAAATTTCAATTGTGCAGTCCTAAAAATTTTCAAATTCCTTAAGAAATACACTTGTATTGTTTCTCTATATAGTAGTAGTATAATTGTAATATTTGAAGATCTATTGAAATGGTGCTATCATTTCATACTAAAAATTTGTTGTACTACATTTAAAGCCAATTCTTTATTGTTTTCATTGATTACATTTTCCATAGCATTTATCAGATTTCTTGTAAAATTATTTTTGGGTAGCAAATAAAGTGGAATTTTTGACCCTTTTTGTCCACTTAGCTACACCTTGTGATTGCTATTTTTATCCATTTTGTGTGAAACTAGTCTCTTAGGAAAGTTGAGAAACCCTACTTTTTAGAAATATAAGGCTCTTCTCAAACAAAGCTTGTATGAAGTAGTAAGATCCAAAACCACACAAGCCCAAAAACTAGAAATTTTTCACCTACAACTCACTCAATCATTATAATATTTCACCTCCAACGGTAAATCTAGTTGAAATTTTGATACTTTATAGTAAACAAGGTGCAGTTCCCATTTGTATGGTTGGATTATTGAAATCATGTCCATATATGCTTTAACCGCGCATCCAAGTTTACTACCCTGGTTTCTAATGGATTTTGTGAAAATGTGTGTGGTCTTTAAAGGGTTAAAGCTAATCCTTGGGCTTGGGCACACCATATAACACCATATTTGTTAAATTGGGAAAAAGGGAGGTACCATTATGTACTCCACCTTAAACCCAAAAAGTTACCTTAGACCAAATTTGAAGGTATCAGATTCAGTTTGAGCCACTAAGATTTTTTCCCTAGCAAATTCCTCCTCTTAGGTGAGGACACGAGTACAAAAAAAAATGCTGCAAGCTCAGTTTGAGGTGATCACCTCAAAATCACAAAATGTACTCTTTTTCCCAATTTAACAAATATAGTGTTATGTGTGAAAATTTCAGAGAAAAAAAGATGACAAATCCATTTGTAGTGAGCTGCCCAAAATTGCTATGTTGCCAAAAAATGATGTTTGGGTCTTTAAGGGTTAAATGCCTTAGGCTATAAATTTATCTTAAGTAAATACATTTATTTGATACAAATAAAGGCTTTTCACAACCACTTCAAGCTTAATCCATTAGAAACTTTCAAATTCCTCTTCACGGAGAGTGGTATTTTGAACTTTGAATTATAATACTTCTATTGCAAATAATAAACACCATATTAGATAAATTGGGAAAAATAGTACATTTTGGGACTTCTGAGAATTAAGTTGATCAACTTAATTTGAGCTCCAGCATTTTTTTGGGTACACGTGCCCTCACCTGAGAGGAGGAATTTGGGAGGGAAAAAATCTTAGTGGTTCATACTAGATCTGATACCTTTGAATCTAGTTTAAGGTGACATTTTGGGTTTAAGGTGAAGTACAAAATGGGATCCTTGTTTTTCCCAATTTATCTAATATGGTGTTAATAGTAAACGAAGGGTTTCATTTAATTACATTGTAGTTTAAACTTTAAAAGCCATATTGATTAAATTGGGAAAACCAGATTCCCAAGTTGTACTTCACCTTAACCCTAGAATTTGATTTAAACCTAGCTAATGCCCAAAATGTTCACAAATTCCCAATTTAATGAATATGGTGGTTTTAGAAAAGTAGAACAACCAAAAATCCACTATGTGGTTCCCGAGTTGGCACATTGAGCAAGATTTGGCTGTCACACAAAATAGGCAAATTGACGGACCTGATCAAACAGGGTGGTTGTTTGTGCTATAATCAAGGTGCGGATACCAAGGCACAATTGCAAGGTTGTGCTTGTGCCCATATTTTAGAAAAATAAAAGAAAAAAAAGTGCTTGTATTCAAGCCTTGGTTGTTTGTGTTTGCATTGGATGTACATGCAGTTTAGGACTAATCCAATGTGACAACCATGCGTGAATCATATAGTGTAGGATACCATAAACCAATAATGACCTAACAACCATATGAGCTTTACATATCACCCCTTAATAAAATGAAACTCTTTGTAATTTTAAGCACAAAGCAAGATGAAAACTGCAAAAGCAAATGGGAATTCTGGTTTGCCAAAAAAAACTGTAAACATTCAAAGTTGACAACTTTTTGACATTTTTGATCAATAATTTGTTGGTTTATGGTGTCTCTCTAATCTTTTCGATGCATACAAATCTCTGCATCACAAAAAATGCAAAGCTTTTGAACTCTCCATTGTCCAATGAATCGTCTTCAAAATTCTACAGTTTCTCTAAAATGATGTTCAATTCTGTAACGGCAAACGGGCAAAACAAAGGAATTTTGAATGGGGTTATTCTGGGGGGTTCAATTTTCTGGCCGCCCATCGCCGACCACGCTCCCACGCACATAGGTGAATGATCTAAGGCAAAGTTCAAGTCAACCCTACCAATTCGAGCGAGAGGCTAAATCCAGAATGCGAGCTGATGAATCTGTACAGTAACTTTTGGAAAACCCTCTCTAAACCGAAATTCAACCTAGTAACAAGGTTATTTTTTACTTAATTTAAACCAAACGTAGCGCTCCAAGCCGGCGAGAGTCCGAAACTTCTCGGTTTCCAATTACGGTAAAAGCCGCAATCTGGTGTGCAACACATGCACCGTTGACCGAGACATCATAAATCACTCCTGAACCACGCTCATCACTTCAGCCAAGTCTGAAACGGTTGCAGCCTTTTGCAGCCCATCTCTACTCGTAGTACTAATCAGTCTCGAAATATTCGTGTTCATGAAGATCCCATAGTGGATTCCATAGTAGATTCCCTGCGAAGGATCTGAGTGAATGCGTTTCCCTGCAAGTCTCACATCTCCCTCCCGATCTCAACGTTTTGCTACCAATTCAACTGTCCTTAAAATCAGGTAATCTGCAGCTTAAGTGTCTGACTTATTTTTAAGATCGGTGGGAAAACCCGAGTTTCACGCAGTCCCTGTAATTTGTACTCCACTTTGCTTGCATGGACTTCGATTACAAGGGAACAGTATCAATTTGGGATTATTTATGTCAATTCGGAGGTGTCAAAAAAGAAATTTGAGTCACTTTGGACATTTTCCTGTCAATGCAGACACATTTAGTCAATTTGGACCTGTCACTGCGGACACTTTTTCCCCCGATGTTTCATTGGGTTGGAATCATTGGGTTGTACCAGGCGTGCGACAGACCACCAAGTTCCCTCAGATTTCAAAATGCTGTGGCCACCTTGAACTGTTCGTTGGTCACCTCGCCCTAACCTCGGATGTGCTCATACCAGTTATACAATCGTGTAGCATGCAACAACTTTTGCCGTCCACTTGACAATCGATAGATGATTACATGATTTGGTACATTGCTACGTATTAAGCTCGAAAAGCATGACTCCCATACGCTAATTCTTCCATTCCACATCAAGGATGCCATGGAATAACCTCACTCAGAAGAGGTCGGTTTGCGACTTGCGTCAATCGGTTACATAATGATGAGACGAAGCACTAATCTTCAAAAATCCAAGGTCCTGTACTCTAGCATATGACCAACTTCGCTCTGAAATTAATCCCCGTCTAAAACTGTTGATTAGTGTGCAGCAATGTATCGTGGGCAGACCCACGGTACTGCCATTGATTCAAGAGGCTCATGTCAGTCAGTTCTGCTCAATTTTCGTGCTGGAAATCTCCCAATTGTTGACATGGTGGATGCAGGAAGTTAGAAGAGAAGAGGGCAGCAAATGACATTCTGGAGTGACAGAACTTTGTCATTGTCAGAATGTCAATTATCTGATAACAACTAGGATATCATTTGCAATTTCTGAAAATATATATTTGTATATTAGGAGCAGTGATATTAGGGGAGTAATGTTAGCGCAGTCTGTGACTATTGTCCGATGATGCACCTAAACTCAAGCTTGGGACTTCGCTTACGTCACTCTCTACATCAACTGCAAACATACGTGAGCCCTTGTTAACTAAATGACAGTCTTTGTGTGTACTGTACACCGTAAGAAGTAAGGTAGGAGGCTCATGAATGGAGCATCGAAGGGCTGAAACTATATATTGGGGGAGGTGAAACTTTTTGAAATATTTTTCAGGAGATTTTTCTTGAGAAACAAGAGGAATTGGCATCTAAACCAAGTTGTTTCATATTTTTTGGAACTTTGTGGAATTATTTGTGAAATTTTGAAGTGAAAAGTTTATAAGGCTCTAAAATGGTGCACTTTCTCAAATGTACGTCCCTTGTACATTGTTAAAGGGCAATGAAAAACAACATGTACAAGGTATGTACATTTAAGGAGGTGCACCATTTTAGAGCTTGCACGTTTTAGAACCTCCTACCTTACAAAATATTATTTGTTGCCCCTTGTTCTAGTGATATTAGTTAGTTGGTGCAATTTCAGCTGCCTACGGATACCTTAGAAGTTAGATCTATTCTACTTGTAAATTTTCAGCTCTGGATACTTGAACGCCACAAAGTTGACTCTCCAAAGAGCCCGCCAAAGAGCCTCTAACATGCAACTTTTAACAAATAATTATGACCGTTTAACATTTAGGAATATTTTATGAATACCTGTGAAGTTTGCAATTTTGTATAGATACTGGCTTAAATTTTCAGAAATTGCACAATTACCCTTGGACTAAATTTTTCAACCGTTTGTTTTGTTGTGCACACTACTTTCTTCATGACCAATGTCAAAGCAAGGAGTGCAATAGAATACAAGAAAAAAATTATTGTGCGCACAAAAGAGAAGGAAATAACATGCACAATAAAATATAAACGCTTCAAAATTATGTTTTGAGGATGTTTGTGCAATTTCTGAAAAACTAAGGGTAAGCACACAAATATTGCAAACTTCAGAGGTATCCATAAAATTTTCCCTGAAACATTTTAAAGCGAATAAGCTAATCGAAGTTTTTTGCAATTAGTATTTTGTCCATTTTCGCATCGAAATCTGCTCCGCTAAGACCTGCGCTGCAGCCTGGCTGAAGATCAAAATATCAGATGATTGTTCTTTAAGGTCAGGTCAGACCAAGAAGGCATACTGAGTACATCAGACTCAGTTCCTAAGGTAAGAGGCTCTAATTGCCGTTCGGCTCTAGGAAAGAGAGTCATTTTAGATGAAATATCTACGATTGTCATTGATGAGTTAGTTAGGTTTAGCAATTTTTGTTAAGCCTACCTAACTCATCAATGACATTCATAAATATTTCATCTAAAATGACTCTTGTTCCTAAAACTAAACGTAATTAGAGCCTCTTATCTTAAAGTGTTTGCAATATAACATCTCCTTTGGAGCACCATGTCCTTGAGTAGGACGAAGAACACATGACTCCCGGTTCAAACTAGCATGCGGACTAAACACAAAAATTGGCACTCCGTCTCATGTTTCATCTATTAGGACTATTTCCACATCATCCAATGTTGGGTGTGTCGTTCAAGAGTGTTCCTTTATTTGACAAGTTTGGAACCACTCTCAGAGCAAGCCCCAAAATTTCACTATCTTGTCCCTAACGTGGACATATTGGTTGGTGACATGGCAAATTGAAGTACTAGACAAACCTTAAGTATGAACCTTTCAGTGGACAAATCTAAAATTTCAAACAAAGATGTTTGAGATAATGTTGTCTGGCCGCTAGTCTAAACTAGGCCTCATACCTTGTTTGTGAGGGTTATGATGATTTTATTTTATTTTTGCTCAATCCAAGAAAGTTTAGAAATTTGGATCCTCTTTACACAAGAGGCAAGAAGTCACATCAAAAAAAATATGAGCCCTCCACAAGGCCCCTAAGAACCCCTCTCAAGGTGTCCCCTTAATTGTTTTAATTTGTACTTTGGAGTAATAAAAATTCCTAACACCCTACTATGCCTTTGAGTACAATCATGGCTCACATTGGCATGTCCAATTTTCATTGGGTGTCACAATTACATATACATATTACCATGGTCCTTTTTCTCTATATTAAAATCTTTGACCTAGTACTTGTGAGGGTAACATTAGTTATGATTGTGTACAAAAGTAGGAGAATAATTAAGAAATTGCAACATAGTACTAGATTGCCAATTTCTATTCATAGTTTTTGTGACATACAATAGGAAAGTCATACAAGGTAGAGACACTTCACACATGCTTTTAATGTACCTGGCCTAGGCTCAATAAATGTTAAGAGTGTCAACTCTTAAGGGCCTTGTGGAAGGTTCATATTTTTTCTAATGTGGAGAGTAAAATTTTAGCCAATAAAAACTTTTCAATTTGAGAAGGTCAAGTCATCAAGCAATATCACTTAACCCCTAAAGCCTTGAGTGTCTCCTCAGGGGATAAATGGAATTTTGGGCAAGTACCTACGGCCTCAATTTTTGTCCGGAATTTTTTAAACATCTTTTGAAGATAGAATAACATACTAGCTTTTGGGGAATATAATTTTATTCCAATCTATGCTCGGGAGCAAAAGTTATGCCTAGATAAGCACAAATTTATGGAGATTGGGCAGCAAAAATAAATTTACAAAAAATTCAGATTTTTTTTCCAATAGCTTTTAGTTTTGTCTACAACTTAAGCTTTGATTCATTCTATTTGGACTAGTTATGAGAAAGTTTTGGACAATCTTGTTTTTCGTGCAATTCAAGCATCTTTTTGAAAAAATAACTTATAAACTTCATTTTTGAATGCCAATTTAATATTTTTTTGAAACATTGTTGGAAAGGGTGAAGTTTGCTTTCTAGAAAAATCTCGCTATTGGGATTATTGCATTTCAATTCCATTGCCAAAAGTTATTGACACTTTAAATTTTTGTTCAATCTCATACCTTCTTCTACTTAATGTTTTTTTAAGAATGAAAACCAAGTACTTTTTATTTTGGTTTTTTTCCAAAGGTTTTGAACTCAGTTTACCACCATAAAAAAATAAACCTCAAAACTCTATGGTACAAAAAATTTAAGTAAAAAAAGTTCAAAGTCAAATAATCTAGTCATGCAAGGTGCAAAAAAGTTTGTCTTCTACACTTTAAACGCAAATGTCTTGCAATTTGTGCAGTCAAAGTTTAGGGTTTTTTTTTTTTTTTTTTTTTCCATATTCTTATACTAGTCTTGTACAAGATCTTACAATTAGATATGCAAAAAGACCGTTCTTCAAAATTTTCACTCTTTGCAATAGAAATGGTAGTTTTGAGTGTCTTTTGACAAAATAAAGGCCTCAAGGCTTTAGGGGTTAAGGGTAATTACAAGAAACACTTGTACTATTTTTGTCCCCTTCACCTCCTACAAGTGCTTTTTGACTTGTTACTTTTGTGCAACAAGTTCTTTTGAGCTGAAATTTCAAAGAAAGGTACATGTCATAGTTACAGACCTTCCATAATTTTCGCAATTTATATTTTCAAATTACTTTACTATTTTTGAACAGCCCTCAAATAGGTGTCTACCTTGGCCATTTTGGGGGTTTTTAGTACTATTTTGGGTCCAAAAAAGCTTTTCTAGGGCTATAAATTAGGGATGTTGTTTATGGAGCATGCTTACATGCATTTATAAAAGGGTTTTGCAAAATTATAAATTCCATGGCATTTACATTGTCTCAAAGTGAGCATCCTATCTCCCTTCATTGGCAAAATATGAAGAAATTCCTCAGCAAAGCAAGTGTACCATGTGAATGTGTTTAATGGATTCTCAAATGGCCAATTTTTATTTTATTTTTTTGAATTATTTTACTATTTTCTAAAAAGCAAGAAAGAAATTGGCTTTTTGTTGGTGATTTTGTTTTGAGCATAGCTTTTAGAATAAAAATTTTCTAGATCTAAATTTTCACAAGTATGCTATTTTAAGTGCTTTGCAAAGTGTCCATATTTTGTTTTATTTTTTAAAAAATTATTTCAAAAGCTCATAGTACTACATAGTACTACCAGTTTTAAGGGTGTTTGAGACAAAACTGTGAAGTGTTTCTTGCAACTACCCTAAAACATTGGACTCCTTCTTCCAAAGGACAAGAAAATATAAAAAAATGAGGTGAACAACTCTTCTATCCTCCATGGCAATGAAACTAAATAATTTTTGGGTCCTCCAAGATTTGCACTAGACCCATCAAAAAAAGGGCTAACCTTACTAAATTTCAAGGGCCATTTGGCTGAAATTAACCAATTGATTTTGATTTTTAATTTTCTTAGAAAACATGTCAAAAAGAGTAAAATTAAAATTTGTGAACCCTTCTCACCTTACATTACAACTAAAAGCCGGCCTTTCAAAAACAAGCCGTGGCATATGAGATATTTTCTTCACAACTATTACCCCTAGGATAAAGGACTAAAAAAAAAGCCTTACTCTCTATCTTAAATTCACTTTGTATTTAGAGACCTCTGATATGAACTAAGAGCATCTACACCCTAGCCGCTAGACCAAGCTCTGCAACTCGGCAAGCAATGGAGAGGGGAGACATGGTAGGGCAATGAGGAGGCTTGTGCAGCCCATTCCCAGCCAGAACGTCGGGCCACTATCCCACTCAATTGCACGACTACAAGCCCAGAGAGTACATATCTCGCATACACATGTCGAAATATAACTGCATTCTTTGCCCGACATTTCCCATCCTTGCCTGCCATCGAAGAGAGATTTGTTGTACCTCACCACCCTCGCCTTCAAACCGCTCTCCTTGCCTAGCATTGGCGGTGCCGTGTGGAGGATAGAGAACTCCTGCACCTTGCCTGGCCGGAGCTGAGTAGCCGGGCTAGTGGGGGCAGTGGAGATGGTCTAAGAGTATCTGCAATGCATCTGGCAAGCAAGTGAGCAAGTCCAGTATATTCTGTCTCTTTTATTAATAGACAATAAATTATAACATTAAAAAATGTATGATTTGAAGGGTATTGAAAATATTATTGTGAAAAATTGATAGAAGTTTAGGTTTGGACATTGACTTGTTGGAATACATCACATCAAAAGTGTTAGCTAGCTTTTAAAGAAATTAGAGGGCTCTCCAAATCAAATTTAAAAAAGGAAACTTCAGCCAAAGGGACGGTACAATGACATCTCAAATTCCCAATCTTATCTCTTTGCCTGAATTTTCCCATTTAAGCTTGATTTGGAGAGCTCTCTAATTCCTTTAGAAGCTAGCTAACATTTGCTGTGTTGTATTTAAATAAATCAATGTGGTTAGTTGCAAGAAACACTTCACAGTTTTGTCTCAAACATCTTTAGTACTAGTAGTACTAGGTAGTACTATGAGCTTTTGGAATAATTTTTTTTGAAATAAAATAAAATATAGACAATTTGTAAAGCACTTAAAATAGCATACTCATGAAAATTCAGATCTAGAAAATTGTTTTTCTAAAAGCTATGCGCAAAACAAAATCACCAACAAAAAGCCAATTTCTTTCTTGCTTTTTAGAAAATAGTGAAATAATTCAAAAAAATAAAATAAAAATTGGCCATTTGAGAATCCATTAAACACATTCACATGGTACACTTGCTTTGCTGAGGAATTTCTTCATATTTTGCCAATGAAGGGAGATAGGATGCTCACTTTGAGACAATGTAAATGCCATGGAATTTATAATTTTGCAAAACCCTTTTATAAATGCATGTAAGCATGCTCCATAAACAACATCCCTAATTTATAGCCCTAGAAAAGCTTTTTGGATCCAAAATAGTACTAAAAACCTCCAAAATGGCCAAGGTAGACACCTATTTGAGGGCTATTCAAAAATAGTAAAGTAACTTGAAAATATAAATTGCAAAAATTATGGAAGGTCTGTAACTATGACATGTACCTTTCTTTGAAATTCCAGCTCAAAAGAACTTGTTGCGCAAAAGTAACAAGCCAAAAAGCACCTGCAGGAGGTGAAGGGGACAAAAAATAGTACAAGTGTTTCTTGTAATCACCCATGTCCAAACCTAAATTCTATTATTTTTTCACAATAATATTTTCAATACCTATCAAATCATACATTTTTTATGTTATAATTTATTGTCTATTAAAATACCAAGACATAACATATCGGGCTTGCTTGCTTGTAGGGTGCATTGCAGATGCCTTAAGAACATCGCCACTGGGGACACAAGAGCAGATAGAAACGTCATTATTGAGGGAGAAGGGGATTATGGAGTTCCACCGCATCATCGCTAAAGCTCCACTTGCTTTTGAGGGCAACGCTATTTTGCTCCGTTCACGCAATTGTCCAAGGTTTTCAAGTGCACGCTCAAGTTCACGGAACATTTCAAATCATTTGACTAAGGAGGATTATACCCTTTTGTGTCGTAAGGATTTGCCAACTGTTTGCAATGACGTCGTTGATGACTTAGAAATGGTCAGATATGTTGGTTGCCGAGTGGTTGCTGAGTGGTGAAGCATGCGGTGTGTTGTGCTTGTATATTGAAACGCAATGATGGAACACCAAGTGCATCACAACTACACTCTTGAAAAAGCCTTTTAGTTCCTGGTCACATCTATGAGGTGGAGCTGCTCTAAAGACCCTCAAAGAGTATGAAGATGACCAACTCCAAAACAAGGACATATTCATATTTTTACCCTTATTTGCAAAGTAGTAAAATAGCAGAATTTTTCCTCCCTAGCCCACAAACGAGGTGTCAGAGTCATTAACCTCTAAAGGACCAAGGGCCCTTTTGGGGGACTTTTGGGATTTTGGGCAGGTACCTATGGCTAAACTACTTTGCGTGATTTTTTGAAATTTTTATTGAAGGTGAGGAATTCAAAAATCTATGTGGGAATGTAATTTGTTCTTCATGCCAACATTTATTGAAGAAGTTAAAAATGAATAACTAAAAAAAGCTGTTCAAGGGGCAGCCCAAAAACTTCTATAAAAATTGTGTTTTTTTCAAATAAAAATCTGAAATCGGTTCTTTAGACTTATGTAGACCTGGGGAGCTTTGAATCATTCAATTTTGATAGATGAGATGAAAGTTATAAGAAGTTTTAGTTTGCGGGTAGGTGTGGTTTCTCTCAAAACCACACCTACCCGCAAACTAAAACTTCTTATAACTTTCATCTCATCTATCAAAATTGAATGATTCAAAGCTCCCCAGGTCTACATAAGTCTAAAGAACCGATTTCAGATTTTTATTTGAAAAAAACACAATTTTTATAGAAGTTTTTGGGCTGCCCCTTGAACAGCTTTTTTTAGTTATTCATTTTTAACTTCTTCAATAAATGTTGGCATGAAGAACAAATTACATTCCCACATAGATTTTTGAATTCCTCACCTTCAATAAAAATTTCAAAAAATCACGCAAAGTAGTTTAGCCATAGATACCTGCCCAAAATCCCAAAAGTCCCCCAAAAGGGCCCTTGGTCCTTTAGGGGTTAAAGTTTAGGATGTTTTAAAGAAATCCGAATGGAACCTGACAATCCAAATGTATACACTCCGAGTAAGACTCCAATACATTCTAGGTTAGGGCAAGTGAAGCGAAGAATTCTCCGCCGCACAAGCACTCAATCTGGGAGAGCCGATTTCTGAGCTGCTGATGTCTCAGTCTTCTCGATCATACCCAATACCGTAGCACTGAACATTCAGGTGCCCGTTGCACCAACTCTCTCGGTCTAGACTCCAGTAGTGGGTGTCAAACCTGGCCTTTTTTAAGGTTTTGGGATAACTCTATCCCGATTTTCTTTTAAGTTTACGGGGTGGTGGTTGAATCAAATTTTGCAAAGTTATCATTTTTGCCAAGCTTCACAAATTACTTGATAAAAATTTCAATAAGTCTTTATAACATATGTATGGGATAATGTCACAAAGATTGATGTGTGATATTAAAGAGAGAGGGCGTGATATTAAAGAGGGAAGGTGTGATATTATAAAAGGAGGATGTGATATTAAAGAGGTATGGCGTGATATTAAATAGGGAGGGTGTGATATTGAAGAGGGAGGGTGTGATATTGAAAAGGGAGGGTGGGATATTAAAGATGGATGGTGTGATATGAAAGAGAGAGGATGTGATATTCCAAAGGTAATTGAGATTTTAGTAGTATAATTAGTAGTAACACTAACCTCTTTGATATCACACCCTCCCTCTTTAATGTCACACCTCCCTCTTTAATATTATGCCCTCCCTCTTTAATATCACACCCTCCCTCTTTAATGTCACATCATCCCTTTTTAATGTCACACCCTCCCTCTAGAAGAGAGCTACAAGATCACTTGATAATTTTTATAAAGAGAGGTCACAACTAGTTAGAGTTGTCATCCACTTCTAGAGGTGGATGATAAAGTTATCATACTTGATAACTAGCAAAATTGGTTGAGTTATAGGGTGGTTTGAGCCAAAGTTATGGGGTACCAAATGGCTAGGTTTGACACTCACTAGTGGCTTTGGTTGTAAGGTATCTGGCTTTCTGCTGAATGCCACAAACTCGCAAACTAAGGCCACTTTCTTCATATGCAAGAAGGTGCGGTGCCCGTGACATGCAGTTGGTGGGGTGCTGGTAGAGGTCACCGTGTTTGGCAAGAGACTAGAGATCCACTAAGGGCATCTGTAATGGTCACCTAGAAAACTCCCGGCAAAGCTCCCGGTACTTTAGTTTGGTCTTTTGATAGACAAGGAATTTGACCATAAATTTTTAACGATTTGAAGGAAATTGAAAATATTATTGTGAAAACATAATAACATTTGGGTTTGGATATTGCATGATTTAGATATATCCCATCAAATGTTAGTTAACTTCCAAAAAACTTAGAGGCCCCTCCAAATCAAGCTTAAATAAGGAAATTTTTGTAAAGGGGTTGGCACATTTGCCAACCCCTTTACAAAAATTTCCTTATTTAAGCTTGATTTGGAGGGGCCTCTAAGTTTTTTGGAAGTTAACTAACATTTGATGGGATATATCTAAATCATGCAATATCCAAACCCAAATGTTATTATGTTTTCACAATAATATTTTCAATTCCCTTCAAATCGTTAAAAATTTACTGTCAAATTCCTTGTCTATCAAAAGACCAGACTAAAGTACCGGGAGCCTTGGCGGGAGTTTTCCCAGTGACCATTACAAATGCCCTAAGCAAGGCATGTTTTTTTGGCAAAAAACTGGTAAGTGTCAACAACGTCTTGGTTAAAAATGGAAGGGACCACTCCTAGTTGGCTAGACCTACCAATTTTTGCCAAAAAAAAATGCCCTGCCACTAAGGGCATCTCCACTTGTGGCTCAAACATGCTCAAAGTGGATGAAAAGTATTAAGGTCCCTCTCAAAACCAACACTTTGTCCTACAGTGTCTAGCAAGGGTCATTCAAGACACTATTCATCTTAAGTTTAGTGAACTTTATCCTCTACTTTCCTTGATAAGTGGTCAAATGATTATTTATGGGGCATGTCGGAGTGCAAAGCCACCTTTTTGAAGAGCATGGGTGGAGATCAAGGGACTTAAGGGCCGGCCAAAATAGATGGAAAATTTGAAAGAGCCTGGACTGGTGGAGATGCTCTAAGGTAGACATACCTTTCACTAGAAGAAATCTTGTCCTAAACAATTGGTTCACGATGACTGCAAATGTCCTAAATGACTCAATTTTTACTGTAATTGAGTCATTGTATAGTCGTTTAGGACATTTGCAATCATCGTAAACCAATCGTTTATGACATGTTTTTCTTCTAGTGTTGCTCCAACCAGTCCCAAAAGCCAACTCCTATGTTTGAGCTATGTTTGAGGTGTTCACCATTCCCAATCAACCCAAAGTGGAGTAGTGAACACTACTTGCACAAGCAATTTTGCCACGTGTCAACTTAGGAGCTAGTTTGGGAGGCCGGTTGGGATTGGGACTGTTAAATACATGTATAGGAACACATCCAAGCAGTTTCAAGGGTAGTTTAGAGTTGCTTTTGGGGACCCTATGAGTTGTAACTTTGCCTTGTAATATAAAATATTCTACAACATTTTTTTCCACAATAATGTTCCGTGATACCTTATTAAAAGGCTAATCAAACCAAGTTTTTCCCTAAATTTTGTGAGACCTTGCAGTACCCCCAAACCCTTGAATGGTTGGATATGGGTGTACATACCTTAAGGGCCACTTTCCATGGGCAAGGAAAGGGTATCCTAGACCCTCCACTCCTTGCCATGTCAGTTGGAGGTCCAAGATCCCCTTTTATCAAGGGTCCACCCTTCAATCTTGAATTTTTGTCTTTGAGGAACTTAAGGGCATGGACCCTTATCTTGGTCCTCTACTTTTGTAAATTTTTGAAAAATTATCCACGTAGGTTAATAAACCATACCAACTTTAGTTAAATATATTTTGCATTATACCCAAGACAAAAGTCTACAATCCCTCAAGGTTTTTTTTAATTTTTAATTTTAAAACTTCATTTGAATTTTAGGTGGTTAAAAAAAAGAAGTAACAATTATTTGGGAATCAATTCAAATATCTTTTTATCCTCCAACAGTGTTTTATGTATAATATTAATAGAATCATACAATACACTACTTCTTTTCTTAGATGAATTACCGCAAATAATTTTTTTTGTACTTCTTCTCATTTGCTCTCTAAAATCAATAAAATGGACATGAAGTACGTTTTCTATTTGCCTCAAATAGCATTGAAAAATTGAAAATTTGTGTATTGGAAGATTTTTAATTTTTAATTCTCTACACTAGAGAAGTTTTTCAGAAGATGATTGTCAAGAAAATTAAAAAAAACTCAAATATTGAATTTGCTTAGAAGAAAAACAAAAACTACATTGCATACAGGATAACAAAGCAAGAAATATTTAATTATGTACGCATGTCCTGAAAAAGAGAATGCCTAAAGTTGATTTGGAATTTGAAATTATTGTTGGCATGTTTTATTTCAATGTTCTCATCATTGGAATTTAGACCTTTTCATATTACGAACAACTTCGAGGAGCACCTATTTCATGTGAGCACCTATTTCATGGGTTATTCATAGTCCAATTATTGAATATTCTTTATTTGAAGATAGAAATGATGCAAGTATAGTTCTTGGTAATGACCTGGTAAAAAAGAAGTTTCGTTAATAAAGAAATAAATATTTTAGAGGTTATTTTTTGTCTTTTACAATCATGTATTGAACTTGACCCATAAATGCCCAAGGCACCCATTTTGGGTGTTGCCAATGCTTTGCTGTGCAATAAAACCTAACCATGTTGCTATTTTAGTAGTTTGTGTTTTGTAAATGATTTTTTCTAAGTCTAATTTAACATCAAGAATCCTCGTAAGAACCATATCTTGGAAATGATTAATTTTTTTTTTCTATTCAATATTGTGCAAGGGTGTCCACTGCAATTGTGAACTTCCATAGTGCTGAGAGCTCTTCAAAATGAGCCTCATATATACTAGATCTTGGAGAAAAACTTAAAGAAAAACATTCATCCTAAAAAATTCCAACAGAGATTCTAGAGAAGTTGTAAATGAATTGGAATTAAGTATATTGTGTCCGTTAACCTCATATTTTGGATGATCAATTTTTTAGACTTGACATGTGAAAAGAGGATTAAAAAACTTCAAGTTAAATTCATAGTTTTGACACCCTTATGATCAAACGTTATGATCTTTCAATCTATAAGTGATATAGTTATGCTTTTCTTTTTCAATGTGATCTAATATATCTAATTTGAATTTTTATAGTTAAAATTAAAAAAAAATTTGACAAAATTATCATTTCTGTTCAATGCTGAGCATACACTTACAAGCTCAAAAAAGGCATTGGGGATTTAGGGGTTAAAAAATACGCATAATATTATTTAGTGTTATAAAAAAAGAACTAACCCGGCCCTTTACGATCATGCAATACAGAATTTTCGGAGGACCCTTCCCTTTTCTTTGTTTCATTTGTTTTTCATATCAAGCGTCAAATTTGACAGTTTAATTCATAAATTTAGAACTACACTAAGCGTGAGACCATATACATATACATATTCATACACAAATAAATAAATGTATATAAATATGAATACAATATATATATATATATATATATATATATATATATATATATATATATATATATATATATATATATATAGGGAATTGCTAAAGCCACATCCAAAATTGCTAACGCCACACCCGTGTTAGCACGTAATTTGAGAGCTTAATGGTTTAAAATAAATATTATAGTGATCCATCATTCATTCAATCCTGGCATTACAACCTTCTTGAATGAAAGAAGAAAAAATGTAAATATTTTTTTAAATTCTATTGCATCATTGTTGTTTTTTTTGTGTATTTTTGCTTTAAGTAATTCAAAAATCCTTTATTTTAAATTTCAAATTCAAACACCCCCATATTTTTTGAATATAACCTTAGAATGATGAAGATGAAACAAATATTTTAACTTGGATAAAAAAAAATTGCATTAAATTCTTACATTTCATGCTCAAAGCACACCTAGGGGGTGTGGTTTAGCAAATTTGGGTGTGGCTTTAGCAATTCCCTATATATATATATGTATGTCTATATATATATGTCTATATATATATGTCTATATATATATGTCTATATATATGTCTATATATATATATCTATATATATATATGTCTATATATATATATGTCTATATATATATATATGTCTATATATATATGTCTATATATATATATATGTCTATGTATGTATGTATACAAGTATATGTATCTATATGTATATGTATATATGTAATTGTGTGAATTATTACTACATGGGTAAAAATCTATATGGGTATAGAACAAAAATGCTCTTTGGCTAGGGAATGTTTTGTAAACAATTTTTTTTGCATGGATAAGGTTTGAAATTGGAGTGTGCGGATAGAAAGTAAGAATTAATTTCTTCAAAGGAAATGTTTTGTGTAAGTGGGCCTAAAATTAAATAGCATCTTGTCGGACCAACATGTGCCTATACTAGTATATACAAAAAAGAGCACGATTTATTGCCTGGCAATCCTTTTGCCACAATCCTTTTATCTTGTGGATAAATAAATTCATATGGTAAAAACTTGCTTAGGTAAAGAACTTGCATAGATAAAAACTTGCTTGAGAAAAACATGAATGGAGGAAAAAATGTATTTGTCAAAAAATGCATTTGTAAATTAGAAAAGAAAATTAAAAAAAAAAAAAATTGCTTGAATACTTACCATGGAAAGAACGTTTGTGTAGGTAAAAATAATACTATTTTTTTGCGTGAAGAAATAGTGACGTTCTTATCACTGCGTGGACAAAAACTCTATTGGAATAGAATAAAAAATGCTTTACTACAAGGGAATGTTCTGTAAACAAAGAAAGTTGTTTGATTGCATGGATATAGATTAATTTTTGGAGTGTGCAAATTACAAATAAAATTACTTTTTTGTGAGGAAAAGATTTTGCATAATTAGACCAGAAGTTATTTTGAGTCTTGTTGGACTGACAGATGCCTATATTAGTATATGTTTATGACTTGAATACCTTGGGTTAGGAAACTTTCTCTATACCATTGTTCATCTCTCAATATGTATGTTCTCAATAAGCTTTGCCTTTGAATAAAAATGTCTTGTTATCCTAAAAATCATCTAACATTTAAAAACTCAATGTAATGAAATTGAGTTTTGTTGAATTGTAAATGCCAAAGTAAATTTGAGTGATTTGTAATGTATGTTAATCCCTAAAGGACCAAGCAAAGCTTTCACTAAAAACTCTTCAAAACTGCCATTTTTAGAGCATCAACCAAATTTGAAAACAAAAAAGTTTTTAAGCATATGTGGTCGTAGAATCTTGTTGACAAATAGTTTTAGAAGATATGGAAAAAATTTTAGTGTTTTCTACCACATGGATTGGAAGTTAGAATGGTTTGAATATTCAAAAACGTCTTGTGAAAAATTGGGCAGCTACCCTTCAAAAGGTGAAATTCCTAAGGAAAAAAGGCCATGTGGGTGGTGCTTCTCTAAATTCCTTATTCCACCTAAGTAAAGTACATGCAAAAAAAAGTTTCAAATCATTTGGAATTGTATAACATATGGAAAAAAATTAGTAAGTAAAAAGAAGTAGAGAATGATTCAAAATACAAAATTGTTAAGAATATAATTATGGAAATGAAAAATGCCAATTCCAATGGTCGTAATATTGTAATAAACAATTGACCTCCTTTGGTTTTGTTTTTTTTCCAAAATTATGGAAATTGAGTAAAATAAAGGACTTCAGAGTTTATTTTAGAGTAGAGAATCCATAACCGCCCGCAAACAAAAAGTCCTCATAACTTTCATCTCATTGATAAAAAAAAATGATTGAAAGCTTCCCACATTCACATAAATTTCTTAAACCAATTTAAAAATTTGTTTTTGAAGAAAGCGATTCTTAAAAATCTGCCCAGGCTACCCAATGAACGTAAAGAACAACATGTTAGGCCATAACTTTTTACTCATAATTCCAAATGTCACGAAATTTAGTGCATATGAAAGATAACCTTGTCCCCACATTCTATTAAAATTTCAGCCTAAAATATGAAAAGCTCCAATCATGTATAGTTACCTACCCAAAATTGTTATGTTGCTAAAAATGGGGGTCTGGTCCTTTCAGGGTTAATATTGGAATGTCAATGTTCATTAATAAAATTTATAGGAAAGAATGGCCATATGGTTTTTTGACTATGTTACTATTCAATATTGTCTCTTTAATAAATGTACATTTCAAAATTTTAAATGAATACTACCGGATACATTTTTTTAAGGGAAATGATATGTGCCCATTGGGGGGTTGATATTTGCACACCCCCTTGTGAAGTAAATTATAGATTTCTACCATCAAAAATCTGAATTTGAGAATTTTGAATTCAAATTTGGATTAAGAAACCATGGTTTACTCTAGAACCATAAAAAAAAGTTGCAATTAAACAACACTTATTGAAAAAGCTTAGTTAGGGGAAAAAGTGTTACTTTTACTTTTGTTTGTAGAAAAGGATAAGCTTTTTCATTGGGTGTTGTTCAATTGCAAATTTTTGTATGGTCCTAGAGTAAACCATGGTCTCTAAGTCCAAATTTGAATTCAAAATTCTCAAATTCAGATTTTTGATGGTAGAAATCTATAATTTACTTCACAAGGGGGTGTGCAAATATCAATCCCCCAGTGTGCTCATATCAATTCCCTTTTTTAATTATATAATAAAATTTTCAATACATAATTAACTCCTAAAAGACATTTGTCTATTCAAGAGACAACTGAAAATTTGGATAGGTTCCTATGAAGTAAATTTTTAGCAAATGTTCCTGAAACTTGGAGAGAAGCTGCACACAACAATTACCTTTATGAGAAATTAAATCTACCATATGTCTAAGTAAAAAGTTATGATGCTTGAAATGATGCAAGTTGCTTGGGCAATTTTGTGCACATAGAAAGTAGTGAAGGACTAGAAATTCCCAAAATTGGCTTCAATAGTAATCTTGGTGGGGATTTGGATGTAGGTCTTGGCATGGGGTTTTGGCGGGATTTTGGAGGGAAACTTAGCAAGGAACTTAGAAGAATGTCTTTTTTTCTACTAGACATGACAATGGTGAACATTTTTATTATGCGTGTTTATGAGTATAATAATGGTGAAGAGCAGCCAAGGCCAATGACGTGTTTTCAACTCTGTCTAGAATTATGCTAATTTCTTTTACATGATTGGAGAGGATAACATTGTAACAACCCAAGAATCCGTGATGAGTATTGTTATCCTTCAACCTCTAAATTGAGAGGAAATTGTGTGGTTTGCAACTATATCAACACTCAAACTTATAAAGTTTGCCAAAATTGCAATGGCAAATATAAGTGTGGCCCTTGGGTATGTTATGAAAGACATCATGGTAACCTTCACATAGAAAGAGAAGAAAATATAAGTAATTTTTCATTTTTGGCATTTTGTTAAGCATTTTGTGGAAGCCAATATAATACAATGGAAATGAAATTTTGCAAGATCTAGCAATTTATTTGCTTAGTTCACTACATTAAACAAGTTTAGCATGGAAGTGTTGAAGCATGGGGCTAACAAAAAAGTTTTTTCTTTATTGAACATGATGGCATTTAAAAAATCAATCTTCCTTATTTCCATCTTGCCAAGCATCTTGCTTTATTCATGAAGGAGATTTGAAGACCATGGACGGTGGGAATGCTTGGATCAATAAAACTTTAAATGCATTAGTAATTTTTTTACATAAAAATAGTACTTGTAGATGATAAGGAGTTACATCAATTCATTGTTTCAATTCGTAATTTTTATTTAACCACGCAAGGAATTCGAAACAATAGATATTGTTTACCATGCATATAATTGTTTTCTTTGACCATAGTGTATTGCAGAATCATTTCTGAAAAGTTAGTTACATATCTCAATTGCATTTGAAATTTTGTAGGAATGCAGTTAACACTATATACTTATGAAAGTCCCAAATCCTTAAATTTGTGAAGAGCAAAACATTTAAGCTAAGATCTGTCAATGTTTGCTAGCCTTTTAAGCAAAGCTAAATAAAACTTAGGTGGAACTATGAAAGTTAGCATCCTCAAATCAGCGTGATTGAATGGGCAAAATTTGTTTTTGCAAACTCTTTTACTTGCAAATTCCACTTTCCTATGATTCATACTCAAAGAAAAACTTTATAACTCATCATTTAAATAACTAATAAAGAAGTGACACCGCTGGATTTTTTCTCTTCTATAATCGACATTGGGTTTTAGGATTTAGAATATTTTCTACTAAATAGTAGCAAGTTCTTATTTTAACAAAAGTTTGCTAAATAGATATGTACAATGAGATTCTAGTAATACTTTATGTGGTTTTCATGTGATTTTTGGACTAGTACATACATTTGAGCTGTCATTATTGGCCATAGTATATGGCTATATAATATGAGCAACTTGCTATTTTAAATGACTGCTCCAAAAGATTGTACTAAACTGATACAATAAATATGTCAACAATACATAGTGTTCCAATATATGAAGAGTGAAATTACATTTAATATCACTGAATACATAGATTGTACTTTATTAATCAATAGGTTCACAAAGAACATATCCTATACCTAAAGAGAAAATATAATATAGAAAAGTAAGAATTGCACTGTATATTCATTTGTTGCCTTTAGCAAAAACACATTCATGGCTGTGGGGGGCCATGAGCAAAAGATTGCCCCCACAAATGTCATTGCATTTTCAATAGAATAAGTTGTTTTTGTTCAACCTCCATGAGCTGAGCCATGAGCTTTTTGTGGTGTGCATCCTCCCTATCTTGAATGCTATGTTGGATTTGGTATAGACCTTCAACAAGCTTCTCATGTTTGAGATAAGTGCATTTCATAGAGCTTTTGCACATCGAGGTAATGTTCTCCTTCTCTTTGTTGTATTATGTTGAGTCCCCATTTCAATTGCATCTCCACTATCATCACCAAGTTCAATGGCATTGCCTCCTTTTTGCCTTGAGCCTAAGCACATGATTAATTATTAACACAATATTCATTTAACGGGGAAAAACCTTACAAATTGGGACTTTTATTTTTTCGGGAAATTGTTGTTTCTAGGTTATCCAAAATTTGCTAACTACCGCCTCTACAATTTCTTCTAAACAACCACATTGGTGTCAATATATAGCACATTAATGTAGTAACATGCAATCTCTAGGACCGCATGTCCGACCCATAAAATTGCATATTATCATCCACCTTAAACTTATACAAGACAATACAATTTTGCAATTAGAAGATATTAGAATCTCTCATTGAAATTGATGTTGCCAATCATAAAATGAGACATCTTTGTCCAATATCCTAGTCACCATCTTCCAACATAATGAATTAATTTGCTAGTTCTACACAAAAAGTTTACCGACGGTTTAGTTCATGAACTACGGTACCCCCAAATGCTACTTCCTTATTACTCATTGACAAGCCTTCCCTGGGTACACGGGTGAAAAGTTGCAATCAATATTGCCAGGTGGCTCACAAAGATATATAACCGCTTTAGTCTTACTATTCAGACATCTAACAAATTCCTTGTGGAATAAAGCATAAGAGGCACAATTCTTAGCCATACAGTTGATTCTGATAATTCATGGGTTTCACGCTACATGGAGATGAGGTTGGACTAGGCATGAGTACTTAGAATAAGTCGTTTTCTTATTTCATCCCTCCATTTGACTTTTGTCGATAGACCTCTCTGTCTAAGCGGGAGTTAGTTGTTTGGTTCAAAACAAGTATTAGGTGATTGCACCATAAGTATACGCTTAGGCTACTGATGACATCATTTGCATCCTATGACTCTACGGAGTAGTCAATTGCTACCAAGACATCGCGCTTGCACAACAACAAAGGGCCATTCATTTCCAGGTTACGCATACGGTTTGAATAAAGGGTAGAGGGTATAACTCCCCAAATCACAGCCTTTACACTAAGTGTCGTCAAGGTTAGATCATGAAAATAGTAATCACAAGAAGCAAGGTAAAAAACCTACTGAAGTCCACTCTTAAGGAAATTTTGAATTTCAAGTCAGGTGAAGCACACATAAACAAAG
Source organism: Ulota crispa (assembly GCA_963920765.1). Taxonomy (NCBI): domain Eukaryota; kingdom Viridiplantae; phylum Streptophyta; class Bryopsida; order Orthotrichales; family Orthotrichaceae; genus Ulota; species Ulota crispa. The sequence goes on from OY987243.1 coordinate 9,862,977, forward strand.
TGAATGACATGCTGAATTTGCAAAAGCATCTACATGGGCTTGATTAAGAGTATGTAAGTATTACTCCAACAACTTAGAATACAATATTCAATGAAACTATACATAGAATTCTCTTCTATACAAACCTATATCAAAAATGGTCTTTGCAAGACAATAATGTACACATTCCAAATTTAGGTGGTCACCTAAATTTGAGCATCCAAGAACAGACACATTCAAGGCAAGTGGACCAAAACTCCAGTTCGAGGTCTCATAAGATGTGAATATAGGTCGAAGCTGTGGCCTAGGGTACTTGCCGGATCAATTGGATTCTGACTCACTAATTTGACCTTACTTTGTTCTAGGTGTGCCTCCATAAAATCTATCATGGACAACTCAGACCTACACAAGTCTAGTAGCTCAGCAAGCTTCTTTTCAATGTTCTTAGAATTGTCCTTTGACCTATCTTAGGAATATGGAAAGAAACAATTGGATCGGGGGTTCATAAGACATTTCAGTAGGCTGTCGTCTACTAATAATGTATTTCTCTTGTTCGGAATGAACAATCCCAAGTCCACCACAAATGTCCTCTTCCACAACAACCACAATTCTTTGAAAAACTGCTTCGGCTTTCCATTGCATGATTGTAAAACATTCCCGCGTGCATCCATCAACATGGAGCAATGCTCCTACAAAAGCACAAAGGCGGCCTTCTGCTCTCCAAACAACTAGGACACAATAGGAATTGCCATATCTTGCGCCGTACATGTCCATATACCTACATATGCAAGCTTTGACAATTGACTCAAAAATTTGCACGCATGTGGTTGAGCTGTAACTAATCAATGAGCACCTCCTCTGAATGCCTTTATCACTATAGTTCCTTCTGCTGTCTTGCATAATGGTTGGAAGGGAGGCACTCCGGCTTCTTGGAGATGTATTGTACGTCACAGAGGACGTGGTTTAGGTCAAAAATGATCAGCCGCCTTTTTAGACAGCCTAATATAGGCCTCTGGATTACTTCTTTGCAGGCACTCTGTGGTGAAAACAAAGAAGATATCAAATGCAACCATAATGCAATATACCAAATAAGATTCTGATTTCTATAACTATGCACAAAACTTCCCTTGAGGGACTACAAATTGCAATAAAATTCAAGCAACGTACTTGTAGGATCCTCCTGTGTGTATGGTGCCACAAGTGGTTTAAGGTCTTGCTAGAAAGTGGGAATTGCAAACGTCTCTCAAGAAGGCAAACACACCCACTAAAGCAACAACAAGACATGGTGTATTTGCATAGTGTCTCATAAGCGACTATCTTCTAGTTCTCTGAAAAGGATGTACATACAGTGCATAAAAAATTTGCTCTGTTGCAGGAGTTGCTAGCATATATTTTAGGGTAAATGCAAGTTGTGAATGCACATATGGTAACACTGGCTACAGATAAACAGAGACTGCCCATTCCTAAGAGACACTAACCGCCATAAGACAAGAAGACTTGCTAAGGCACAAGTGAGTTGAACGTGCTCAGGATTTAGGAGGTCACCCAAAATCGGGGCAAGCATCACTATATAAGACACACAACTTGCAATGTTTTAGTTGTCATAGTAGAAGTGAGTTTGTTGTGTTAACTAAGCCTAAATTACTAATTCAGATGTCCACACATTGGTTTAGGATAACCACCATTTGCAAAGACTAAATATTTCTAGTGACCCTCACTTTTGATAAAATGAAAACACACTAAAAAGCTCAAACAAGGCAGCATTCATTTTACATCCTGCAACGTACAATCATCTTGCTAAAATCAGTACGACCTAATCAAATCTCATACAAGGGCACGCCATAACAATACGCAACTAAATGCGTTGGACATGCATTTGTAGGTTCTCCACAAGTAGAGCGCTTGTGGAACCCCAATTTACCTGAGTTTACCACATACCGTTCCCGTATAGGGCGCCTAAAGTAAATGTATACAGCTTTGCTACCATAGAGCAAGAATTTGTATAATACACCAATTACTATGGGGGCTCTTTATGTGCGCTAGCCTAACTAATATCAACAGCATTGACAATGTTTTAGCGGACAACATTGCATTTCAGGTGATCCCCTGAAATCATATATGCAGGAAATATATATGATTTTCACATTTTTGATAAGCAAGGATTTTGTTGGAGACATTCAACATGGATGGAAAACATTACATGTTCATCTTTCTAGGTGAGAGGATGTGCCTTTTTATACGTTTGGTGAGGAATGTTGAGTTTCTTGGCTCTTCCCTTGGATCTGTGGCTACCATCATTTTGAGGAGGTAACGCAGAAGTTGGCGGAGTTTTCTTTTGCAATGCCGGAGTGGAGAGTGTTATCAGGACTATAGGAGCGTCTAAGCTACTGGAAGGGAGGATAACATCCGCGCCAACAACCTCTAGGATGCATAACTTACTTGTTTCCTCAAATGGAGAGTCTCTAGCGCCACTTCTGTCAATGGTTATCCTCCCCTTCCGTCCTGTTCCTTACACCTTTGCAGTGATGCATGTGTTCGTTTGAGTCATGTCACCGTCTCTATTCTTTGGCATAATTGCAATGTTTTCCTTTGCTGGCTCTTGTCTTTCCATACCTCCGATCATTCCTTCTTGATTTAGCGCTCTGCCATGTTCCCTTTTGTCGATGTGTCTCCCTCCACTTGCGCAGTCATTGACAACAAAAATGAGGAGTGTCCCTGGTTCTACCATCTCCGTGTCATCTCCCACTTCATTTGCATTTAGCTTTTCAGTTTGCTCTACCATCATGTTGTTAAATTGTTGGCCACTCAATTCAGGACATGCAGAGTAAACCTCCTTCCATGTTCCGTCACCGCTATTTGCAGCAAAATCATGAAATTGCAGGCTGTTGTTGCAGATGTCTCCAGTGGCAATAAGTACCTCGTTAGTTTCAGCAGTATGCTCACCAAATCCTACATTCCATACATTACATGTTAGGTACAAATTAATTGGGCTGTTAATACAAATGTGGTTTAGTCAGACATGGATTAAGGGTTAACAATTGCTCAAATTCAGGCACACCAAGACTAGGTTAATCAAGCCCCTTATCCTAAATACTAATACGTAATCTTGCCATCAAAGCCATGCATTTGCTGGAATGTTGCAATTCGGTTGGACTACCTATGTAGCAATTCATTGTTTACTTATGAAACTTTGTTGCTATCTCTGATGCCACATTGAACAACTTTGTAACATAACACAAGAACTTATTCTAATTATACACTGAAAATGTGATTAACAGTTACCAATCCGGAGGCATTTTGCAATTTCCAATGACATGGGATTTGGGTCATCACCCAAATCCACTATGTCTAGATCACATTGGATAAACTTATTTAAATTTCTAGGACGACAAAGATGTGCTCCCTTGAATTCAATATTCCCAGCAGATTCAGGTGATCATGTAAATCCGGTGTCTAAAGAGCGCACTCCACGTGACTATTTACTAACTGTGGATATAAGATGAAGTGGTCACCTTCAGTCAGATGTGTCCAGCATGTTTGGTATCCAGATTAGGATATGCTACTCCATGGGCAACCAATTCAATTTTGTGAATAATGCCCGTGTGTTATGCAATTAGATAATAATGTTCACATCACAATGCTTAGTTATACCTTCCACACATTAGGATTTGTTAGCCTCTTCTAATGAAGAATGGAAGTACTATAGAGGGTTCTAGGATTAAATAAGACTGCACATGGATTGGTAGCTACTGAAACTGAATCAACATTTCATAGTTTAAGGTGATAGCGAGTGCATACAACGTATTTGGATGAGCCCTTAAGTGATACCCACTAGAGACCATACAAAATTGACTCCAATGGTAAGTCATAGAAAATCACAATAACATCATTTGAACAATTATACTTCTTCCGGCTCACTTGTTATTACGGGCTTTTCCTTTGTCAAGGCCGCTACTGCCACAATTGCTACCCGAGCACCTTCAATCACCATGCAAGTTGCTTGAGGTGTTGGCCCTTTAGCGAGACCTTCAACGACAACTTCTTCAGAGTTTTTCGCCACCTCAGATGCTTGCAGCAATGACTTCGCCTTCTTTGTCAACTCCGTGACAAGAACATTGAAAACATTCTCAACATCACTCAACCTGATGTCAATAATTGGTTCATTTGAATCAACATCCATTGCATCATCTGAAAGTACTGCCAAAGCTGGGTTTGCTACCATCATGGGCTGATCCTCAAGGGCACCGATCTTTGGATGTGACCTGGACAACTCCCCTCTGTGCCCCTCGACGTATTGTCCTCTGGCGTTGAACTTTTGCTCTTCTTCTGCAAGGGCGGCCCTCATCCTTGCCATACAAAGCTTCTTGTCTAATGCAACAAACTTTGCATTGTTTGGGTAAAGAACTGCCTCAACTGGCCGTTTCTCGCATATGATTGAAGGTGGGACACCCTCAGGTATTGGGCCGGTGAGCACAGTAGCGTCAAGGGGGCCCTCTGGCCCGGTTGCATTACTGCAAGGCAGTACTGCCATAGGGACACCGGTGCTCGGTAGGTGGCCGCATGCCCGGTCTTCGCTCACAGATTTTTTGCCATCTGGATTGCCCTATTGCGATCCAGACAACAAGAAATCTTTGAAGTTCAACAGCGCACCTCTGCTAACAAAGTCCCGGAAGTTCACAAGCTCGTCCTGTTCAACAAAGTTGTATACATGCCTCTTCATCATCTGTGTAGGAACACAATGAGTAAGTTCATAAGCATAGTATTGCACACAATCCAAACTAGATTTAGGTGGTCACCTGAAACCTGTTACCACTGAATTGGTGTAACTAACACTCCAGAAATATTTCATTCACATACAAATGTTGGAAGTTATAATTGAAGGAACCATTTTCACTGTAATTACAAGAAAATTCAAAATGTAGCTACTACCTGACAAGCAAGCATAAGTTTTTTTCCACCAAAGATGTTGAACATTGTTTTGTATGGCCCGGATGTGCACTTTAGAATGTGGATGTAAGCCTCCATCCATAACTCCCCAACATACTGCCGAAGCTTGTCCTCATTGTATGACTATAGTTTGTTGCATTGAAATTTATTCTCCAGTGCTGGGGTCTGCCAATCTTCCTTCACAATGTAATAGACTGTAACTACTTTGCTCTCAACCTTGGAATCGTACTTGAAATTCTCTATAGAATCTGGATGGTATAACCCCTCCACCGGATACTTGTGTGTTGTGCCAAGCTTCCTTCTTTATAAGGCTATCATAGACTTTTTGTGAATGTTGTCACAAATCCAGACCTAGACCTTAGTCTTGTGCCACTTGGGTATGTTGAAATCCTGCAGTTTCTGAACAAAGTCTTCGTAGAAGGGATAATCCAAGCTTGAGCCTTCGATTTGGCCAGGTATGAATCTGAAATCAATGACTGCTATCCACTTTGTACCCAACTTCTCACGGATCTTTGCTTTCTTGAGGCCATCTATTGTTGCAATTGTTCCTGCTTTTTCCTCTGGACCAGTCGTTGGGATAAAGTTCCGCTTCAGATGCATGTAGAACCCAACCAATGTGACCACCATCTATTTTCTTGGAATACTTAGCACTTGCCTAACGGCTTCACAAAATGACACAGGGAACTCCTTGTTCACTTTGGATCTGCTGTCAATATCATTTATAAACTTTTGACCTGCTGCCTCTATGAAATTTGCCATCGTTATTCCAGAAATTTTATGAGCTAACTTGAAATCCCTCTAGTTTGCCTCGTGGACTTCCTCAGACGCTGTATCCAATCCCCTGCTGAAGGTGAGACACATGAGCTTCACACTTCCTCCAACAGCCTTCTCAAGTTGCTTAACAACTTTACTCTTTGTCTGCTTTTGCAGGCCCCATTCTAGAGCAGACATGGTGTTGCAAGATTTGGAATGCCCTCTGGGGAGGTAGGGAACAACCTTAGGGAAGTTTGGGATGGGCTTCCCGGGGTTGACTTGTCCATGGAGGAGGTAAGTGACCAACTTGTCACTCTCTTTCAGGGTAAGAGACTCAAGACAATTAAACCAGTTTCTGGTAAGTGCAATTAGAGCTTTTGAGGTCGGTTTGAAGCCACGCGCCTCCTTCACCATATGCCCAATTTCTGCGCAAATCAGTTCTTGAGAGGTGTGTTTCGTAAAAAACTCCTCCCATTTCTTCCATGTACTGTTGTCCGGCTAAATGATCATCCACTCCTCCTTCACCTTGCTCAGGTCCAAAGTCCATAGGGTGTCGTCCCTCTTGTGAGCATCCTTTGGTGTACAAACACTCCAGAATGTGTGCGTCATAGAGTAACGGAAGCGCTGCTTACATTTACAGGTGGAGAATGTCAAGAAGGATGCGGATGTTAGAGTAGCTTGTGATAATCGTACATATAGAGAACATGACAAACCTTACCAATGCAATTGATAAGGTAATTCAATACAAGTTTATCACAAAATCCACAAGTTAACCTAAAGTCAAATTCAACAATTGTGCACTGAATTCTGGTGGTCACCTAAATTATAAATCATCTAACCAATTCCTTTTAGGACAAACCACAATGCTTGCTGCCATTCAAGAATTGCCAGTGGAAAGGGATAGTGCACTTACCCTCCAATTTGTCTGCTTACTTGCCATGTCTGGTATTCCTCTGTTGGAGGCATTTAACCGTGTCCTCTCAGCTTGCCCATTTCTTCCCAAATACACCGGATGTGAATGATATTCTTGACCCTAGTAGGCTTGAATGGATCAATGACATTTGATTGATTATAGAATTCTGAAATTGCTTGCATTCTCCAAGCATCTTCATCCCACACAATATGAAATTGCTAGAAACAAAATAGTTCTAACATGTCTTTATCTACTTTAGATTTTGGTTTGACCAAAATTCTCCGCGCAGTTGTCACAGTGTGTTGGCCGTTTATAGCTTAGATCCAGCCACCTTCTATGTCCTATTTGGTTGGCTTTTGCGTCAGTCCTTGAGGGAATAAGTTTTAGCGTTTGCTTAAGAGGCTGATACTGCGTTAGCATGTTATCTTGTGCAATAGCCACTCCCTTCTCTTCTAAGACTTGGACGATGTAGCTCAGAGGTGCTATGACTATCATGTTGACATTGACTTTGAATAGCTCCTTGTAGCCAAAGGGGTAATACTTTCCAAAGTCTTCTTCAAAGTTCCAAAATCTTTTAGCGCATTCGCCGGCGACAAGGGTGCCGTCAGCTTCTCTATTTGTTGGTATGTCATAGTCACGGGGATTGGACTCTTTAGGCATGTTGTCGTACTTGTCATTGAGGTCAACAATCATAGTCGTAGATCTTGAACCTCGTGTGGTGGTTTTCTTGTTCGACCAACTAACCTTCTTTGGGGAGCCATAAACACCTCTCGCCAAGGAGGAGGGGCGTTAGAAGCTGTCATAGCAGATCTATGCCCAACGTTGTCAATGCTTAGCTTGGCAGTTTTTCTTGTCCCCATCTCTTCAACTTTTGCAGCCTCTACAGCAAAGTCATCGCAAATGATGGCAGCCTTTTTAGACTCATATGCAAACATCTCCTCCATAAACTTTGAGAGGTCGGTCTGCCTCCATGCTTTGTGCAACTCGGAGTAGTCAAGTAGAAATCAATTGAGTTAATGCAGAGCCTTTTTCTCATACCTGTATCCTCCTTTTCCAAACTGAAATGCAAGTACGCGTCCTTGTATTTACATGCCACAACGCCGTACCCCACGACGGGTTTGTGTACGTCTGCTCCTTGAAATTGCACAAGTAGACACACCTTGGATGACTGTGGTGTCTCCCTAGTGAATGCCCAACCAGTAGCTGTGTCTATGCAGTTAACATTGATACGGTACATGAGCTCCTTAATTCGGATGAATAAATCATGATCATAACCTTTGAGGCACACCTCCTGCCTTATTGATATGCGTTGCAGGATTGTAGTTGTAGACATACTGCAAGACAATGTAACGTTACGGTATTGCCTCTATATTCAAGAGACCACCTAAAATCATATTATACACTGAATAGAGAAACTCATCCCGGGGTTCAATTCAGCAGACCACCCAAATTCTAATCAAGAGAACCAATGTCATCCTTATTTTAGGGTGATTAGTTTTATTGAATTTGGTGGTCAAATTCAAGAGCACCTAAATTCAAAGGGGTGTTTGTGGTGAAAGTCCCCTCTATTTAGAGTTCCAACTAAATCCATAATTAGGGTTCAATATATTAACCTTATTGTGGATCAAATTTGGGTGACCACCTAAATTCTAGCTCCAAACCATTGAGATTTGCCTAGGGATTAATAAAACCACTAATTTGTTGATCTAGTCTGATTAATCTGAATTCATCAGATTTTTGAATTAGGGTGACCACCCAAATTTAGTTGCAAGAAAGCTAGGTATTCCTTGACATTCCGGAGACCTCTTGACTCCATATGTTTGATTGTATACATTGACCCTATCGAGGTTGAAATTCAGGAGACCACCTAAATTTGAGATTTGGACCTGTCAAATCTGCCTCGAGATTAAGAGGACCACTAAATTTTATATCTGGACTGATTAATGTAACTAAGTTGGGTGTTTGAATTAGGATGACCTCCTAAATTCAATTGTGATAATAGTGACAAACCCTCTTATATTCAGAAGACCTGAGTACATCATCTAGATTAAAGACATTAACCTTATTGGGGTTTGAATTTAGGAAACCACCTGAATTCTAGATCTAGACTAATAAGATTTGCCCCGGGATGAGGTCCACCAATTTTCTGATTGTCAATTGCTCACTCTAACTTAATTGCCTTTTTGAATTCGGGTGACCACCCAAATTTGATTGTGAGAAAACTGACGATTCCTTGACATTCATGATATGTGCTAATACCACAAGTTTGATTGAATACATGAACCTTGTCGAGGTGCAAATTTAAGGGACCACCTGAATTCCAGATTTGGACTACTGACATCTGCTCCGAGATTAGGTAGACCACCAATTTTCCTGTTTTTGACTGCTCAGTTCAATTCAATCGGATTTCTGAATTAGGTGACGACTTGAATTTCAACTGCAAGAATACTATAGGTTCCAGCTAGACTTAGCAGATCTCTTAAACCTAGAAGCTACATTCAACATAATAACTCAATCATGGGTTCGGATTTGGATGACCACCCAAATTCAAATTCATCTATTGATATTTGGCTGTACATTTCAAAGACCTTTTACATCCATACTCTGAATTTGTTAGTCTAACTTAATCAGGGTTTTGAATTACAATTACCACCCCCATTCAAGTTCTGGAACAACTTCACCACCGTCATCTACCTACACATTCAGGTATTTCGAGATTCTCTATATGATTTTATGCACTTCAATGTCTGCCTAAATTCAGTCAGGAACCTCGCTACCAAACATTTCACAAATGAATTACATTCACATAATGAATCATGATCCTCTCCCTGCACTTTAGTGCATTCATACGGACTAACATCACATTTGTCCTCTCCATGTATATGACCAATCACACATTTTTCCATCAACTACTACCTCTACGGGCCTCAATTTTATACACTTTCCTATAGAAGTATGTATACAACCAGTAATTGATTCAAGAACTCCACACAACATGCATGCAGCTTGACTTTCCAAGTAAACACAGCCATGGACAACAACTTTAGACTTTACATTGAACTCCTACGGTGATTACATGGAATCCCCTTCAAATTTGAATGGCCTACGCATTACTTCAAAGCACAAAATCATACCTAAATAGCTGAATCTTTGATGGATTTGCTCTGTCCAACCGCAATTGAATTCCACAACAAAATAGCAATTCCCTATGTTGATATCCTGGAATCCAAAGAGGAACCACATTAAAATCAATCTAGACATGTGGTAAACCTTCATACATCCACCATAACTCTACCGTTGATTATTATTGTTTTGCACATAATATTCAATTAAACATACTCCAGCAAATTTTAAATATTACCTTACATGAGAAGACTTACACATAGAACCTATGAAACACTCTTTTGATGACTACCTCAGCCTTTCAATACGCACTAAATTACGTCACTACATACATTGATTCAGATGGGTTCTGATATCATAATCCAATAGCCCTAATTGTTTTCCCTAAATGATAATGCTAAGATATGAAGGCCTCCTAAATCTCTCACCAAACACTTCATAGTTCACAAACCAAAACTAAAATCATACGGGCGCACTGCAAGATTTTAGTTATTAGTTTTCCTTCACAATCACATTTTTCTAATTTGAAAACCTTCTGCAACACCATCATGTAGGGTTGCAATCACATGGTACTGTTTAGCACAAGTAAATTCTTCTTATCTAGCAAGTACTATTTCTTGATTCACTTCGTGCCAACATCTATGGTCATCCGGACAATGACATCCTCACAGAAATTCAAGAACTACAGTACGCAAGAATTACACTATGGCGCCTCTTGCTTGGACTGTACTTTGTCTCATCTATAGCGTCCTAGCAGAAATGGTTCCTATAATTACCAACTTCCACTCGATTCCTTGAACAACTATGTGTACGCCACGATTGGTACAACCCAAACCATTTCCTACTGAAGACAACACACTTGCACTCTTCACGCTGCCGGAAACTTCAAAGCATACTCCGCCTAATACTAAATTCCTTGCCCAATCCATGTCAAACATTCATGAATTCTAGTTCTTACACACACTTTGATAAATCCATGTCTTCATTTGCTGCAATGAGGACAGACTTGCGCAACCTCACAATCACTGTCCGCTCGTAGCAATTGGCGTACCTTACTATTGATTTTTTCAAGCCAATTGCCGTAAAGTTAATATTATGAATCTGCAATACTTGACTTCAAGGACTTGACTTGCCCCGCGCCACAACCAGCTTAGCCTTACAGCTACAATTGGCAGCTTCCCTCACCTCCGTGCATTTTCAACCATCGCCACTGCATGCGCACCCAGCCGCAAACATTGTTCCCTTTGTTGATCCACCGCCACTGCAACCGCACCTACTTGCAGATATTGTTGCCTTCCTTGCTTTTGTCTTTTTAAACCCATTGATCGCGATAACTTCGACAACAGCGCTGCACAGTGCATTAGGATTCTCATACAACCAGCTTCCACGTGCAACAGAATAGGAACCGCAGGAACACGCGATCACAATTCTGAGGAGAGTTGCAAAACAAATTTCAAGATGCAAATTGGGAGAGACAACGGGCCACGGGGGAGACGTCAAGTTTTTGTCCTGGGGCACGCAATGATGAGAGCAATGACAGCGGTAACGTGGGAGCGCTTACTTGTCTACACTGCCTGCTGGAAGTCTAGTTGCAGAAATTGGCTGTGCCAATCCAATAAAGCTACATCATGGATGATCTCCCTAATTATGATCACCAACCAAATCAGATAGCCATCATAACCAAATAGAGCCATTGTATCACTTCTGTATATAGGGTTTCACCCACAAAGGGTCGAGCAAATTCTCCACCATAATACTCTTCAAATTTGCCATTTTCATATCATCCACCAATTTTGAAAAACTAACTCTCTTTTCTGGATATGTGATCACAGGGTCTTGTAAAATAATTATTTTAGGACATGCGGATAATAATTTGAAATTGTTCATCACGTGGATTGGAAAAGAGAATGGTTTGAATATGGATAAATGACTTCTCAAAAAATAGGGAGTTACCCCTCAAAAGGTGAAATTTGTAAGGAAAGGAAATCATCTGCGTGGTGCTTCCCTACATTCCTTAATGCACTTATGTAGGGTATGTGTCATAATAATGCCAAAATGTTTGGAATTGAATAACGGATGAAAAAAATTAGTAAGACAAAAGAATTACAAAATGACTCAAAACACTGAATTGTTAAGAATTCAATTATTGAAGAGACAAATGCCAAGCCCAATGGTAGAAATGTTGTAATAAATAGTGTCCATCCTTTGGCTTTGTTTATTTCCCACATTTTTGGAAATTCAGTACAATAAAGAACTTCAAAGTTTCATTTAGAGTACATAATCCATAACTGCCTGCAAACATAGAGTCCTCATAACTTTCATCTTGTTCTTCAAAACATATTGATTTAAAGCTCCATAAATTCACACAAATCTCCTATAACAATTTAAAAATTTGGCTTTTGAAATAAACATTTTTAAAAATTAGTCTAGGCAATTCTAAACCAAATGGAAATAATGAACTATTAGGGCATGAGTTCTTACTCATAAATCCAAATGTCATGGAATTTGTTCACTATGAAAAATAACCCTTCATCCCACATATTGTTAAAATTAAAATGTAAAATATAAAAATCTCCTATCATAGGAACATGCTCAAAATTGGTATTTCCCTAAAAACAAGAGTCATGTCCTTTGGGATTAAACATAGGGAATTGCTAGATCCAACACATTCCTGGCTAGACCAATCTTATGGCCTACTTGAGATAAGACATCAGAATCCAGAATCGGGACCCCATAGCACAAGCTCCACCCCACACATGTTCAACTGACTTTTCATTCCAAGTAAGAGAAGATAAGAATTAAATAGGTTTTGTACCAATTCAATTCAGCTTCAATCAACTATTTTCATATTTCACTTGGCCAAATTTTAAACAATGTTTGGCTCTCCTCATACGTTGCTTATAAGTTACTCAAGGAAAAAACAAGGGAATTGATATGTAATTCCCTTGTTTTTTCCCTGAATAACTTATAAGCAATGTACAAGGAGAGCCAGATAGCATTTAAAAGTTGGCCAATTGAAATATGAAAATAGTTGATTGAAGCTAAAATGAATTGGTACAAAACCTATTTAATTCTTATTTTCTCTTACTTGGAATGAAAAGTTGGCTAAACATGTGTGGGGTGGGGTCTGGGGTGGATACTGGGGTGGGATCTGGGGTGGATACTGGGGTGGGATCTGGGGTGGATACTGGGGTGGGGTCTGGGGTGGATACTGGGGTGGGGTCTAGGGTGGGGGTGGGGCTTGTGCTATGGGGTCTCAGTTTTGGATTCTAATGTCTTGTCTCAAGTGGGCCATACGGTTGGTCTAGCTAGGAATATGGTGGATTTAGCAATTCCCTAAACATAGGGATGATGTTTCCAAGTATATGTATGAAAAGCAGTTTCTTAATTGGTACCTTCATTCACGTTACATAGCAAAAACAATGGGAAAGGGCTGAAATTTGCAAGATAGGGTTAAGTTGGGGTAAGGGACATTTGGAAATTTTTGTGGAATTACTTGACACTTATTTAGTGGTGGCCTATGATGGGGTCACAATGGCATTTTCATGGAAAATGGGGTGTAGCTCATAAAGTATAGCAAGAATTGTGGGCATGTGATGAAACTTGCAATATAAAGTAGAGGTATGGTTAAGATCATTTGGGAATTTTTGTAGAATTAATTGACACTTATTTAGTGGTGATGTCTTCTGGGGTCACAATGGCATTTTCATAGAAAATGGGGTTTAGCTCATAAAGTATAGCAAGAATTGTGGGAATGTGATGAAACTTGCACTACAAAGTAGAGGTACGGTTAAGATCATTTGGGAATTTTTGTGGAATTAATTAATACTTATTTAGTGGTGACCTATGATGGGGTTACAATGGCATTTTCATGGAAAATGGGGTTTAGCTCATAAAGTATAGCAAGAATTGTAGGAATGTGATGAAATTTGTAGTATAAAGTAGAGGTATGGTTAAGATCATTTGAGAATTTTTGTAGAATTAATTGACACTTATTTAGTGGTGACCTATGATGGGGTTATAATGGCATTTTCATGGAAAATGGGGTTTAGCTCATAAAGTATAGCAAGAATTGTAGGAATGTGATGAAATTTGTAGTATAAAGTAGAGGTATGGTTAAGATCATTTGAGAATTTTTGTAGAATTAATTGACACTTATTTAGTGGTGACCTATGATGGGGTTATAATGGCATTTTCATGGAAAATGGGGTTTAGCTCATAAAGTATAGCAAGAATTGTAGGAATGTGATGAAATTTGTAGTATAAAGTAGAGGTATGGTTAAGATCATTTGAGAATTTTTGTAGAATTAATTGACACTTATTTAGTGGTGATGTCTTCTGGGGTCACATACTTTGTTTCATTCAACGTACAATGATGGTGGAATAGTTATGAAAAACTTTGTTGTAGAGACAAGTAATAATATTTAAACAGCAAAATAATATGTAGGATGAATTATGTGGTTTGGAACCCCAAATTTTTTGTTCTGCTGTGTCATATTTCTCTTTGTACCTTGCAACCTACAATCAATGCAATTTTTTTTGTGGAGTTTGGTGAGAATGTGGAAATTGTGAAGGATGTGAGGAGGTTCATCCCAATATCTCTTAGTGCAACCTACTTTCATCCAAAATCAAGGAAATTATGTTTTCCAATGCTCCACAATGTACCGGCTATTTCATTCATTTTGTTATGGACATTGCTTAGTGGGAGAGGGTCCATTAACGCGTCAGTCATTAATCCTTTAAATACTACACGCATTTTCCCAAAATCCACTACAAACCTAAGCAATAAGATTAGATGTGCATTTGAAACAAATATGGACCCAATTTGAATTGCAACTTTGGATAGAGCAATTTTTGTGTTATAAGAATGGTCAAAAGCCTATGAAATATTTGGGCAAAATGGAAGAAAACCTTTTTGTGGGCTTTTGATGTAAATATGTCACTCCTCACCATCTGGAATGACCTTGTCTTTTACCTAGAGGTACTCTTCTATTCTGGGGCAAGATCCTATGATTGGATTTCCAAAAAATTGAAAATAATTTTCCTTTTTACAATATAACCTGGAAGTGATAGTTTTTAGTCATTTTCACAAAAAAAGGGCTTGGTTTTTTGGAGTTCAAACTTTAATGATGTATGCATAAAAATGAAGTGTGATTTGCTATATTTATCTCTGCAAAATATAATTGTGTTTTGTATAAAACAGGTTTTTAGACATCCCCTTGGTTTAGTGTCAACAACTTCAAAACAATTGGACGTCCATAATTATTTCTTGTATAAAACGAGGATTCTTTTATCATTATAAATACATACAACTAAACATACAGACACATAAGTATATATATATATATATATATATATATATATATATATATGTATACATGATTTCATGCATATGAAGACACAAGTATGTATATATATACATATATATGTACACACACAAGTATATATATATATATACATATGTGTATATGTTGTAAACAGTGTACAACAAATTTATGACACCTAATTCTTTGGCAACTATATCCAGCATAGAGCAAAGGCCACTTGTAATGACCACATTTTAGACGATTCCTAGCTTGCATGGTCTCACCTGAGTGATTGCAAGAAACACTTGTATTATTTTTGGCCCAATGGTCTTTGGACAGTACTGTTTTGGCTATAACTTTTGCATCATAAATTTTGTCATAATAGAATTTGAAATGAAGGTACATGTAATAGTCAAAACATATTTAGACAATTTTCAAATGTTTATGAAATTAGTGTGATATTTTTAAATAGCCCCAATCAGGTGTGTAAATTGGCCATTTTGTGCATTTTGAATACTGTTTCTGACCCTACAATGCAAATCTAGAGGCAATAAATCACAAACAACATGTCCTTTTTTGGGTGTTTTTGGTCTCTCTATTTTTGTTCAAAACTTTTAGGAAATTTTTATCTAGGGTTGAATGTTTTCAAGTATGCTACTTCAAGTGTTTAAGAATTATCCATATTTTATTATATTTAAAAATCACATATTCCAAAATCTCACATTACTACCAGTAGTAGGGTTGTTTCAGGTTGTTTGAGACAGGACTGACAAGTGTTTGTTGCAACAACCCAATTGCTCAATGCTCTAGTACAAAAATGGATGCAATTTCCTTTATTTCAAATTTGTGTTCAACTAAATTCAAACACAGTCACGCCATAAGGAAGAGCATTGTAAAACCTCATCTATTCATGAATTTAACATTGCAAATTGAAGGAGGGCCAAAATTGAGAATAGAAAAAAAAATCTTTACAAATTGTGCATGATTGTCCTAATCATTGTTCATACATGCAGATGAAAATAGTAGCTTAGTACAATTTTTTCTTCATACATCGCATCAGTTTTTTGGTGTTAATGGTATGTAACAACTTTGAAGGATAAGAGCAACATCAATTTTGAAAATTGGCCACCTTTCAAAAATATGTTTCGCCCTCATACAAAAGAGTTGATCTTATTTGAATATTAAAAGTAGGCCACGTCGAGAAGCAAGTGTTTTTTCACAAAACTTTAAATTTAATTTGGTTCAGTAACTTCTTGAGTGGTGACAAACATCATAACATGTTGAACTACTATGTAGAATGTAGAGTGCATATTAGAAATCATCTGCCTTTTCATAGAACTTGCACACAATCTGAACAACACCAAATTTATATCCTATGTCATCATAGGAAAGCAACATTAGTGAATTTATTTTACAGAAACAAGTTTAGGGTTTAGGATTCAAACGAGAATTAATATGCAAAGATAAAATTATCTAATGCTTTTGAATATCAAAGTCCATCTATACAGTTCTTTGGATATCATTGTTAATTGTGTCATAAAAATCTATAAGACACAAATTCAATGATGCAATGAAGGGTGAGGACCTTATTAAACCCTTAAAGTTGCAAGCAATATGTTTTGGCAAAGTAGCCATTTTGGGTGGATTTTTACAAATGAATTTCTCCTTTTCCTCTTTCAAAATTTCACACATGATTTTCTAGAAGGAGGAGCTTTGAGATCCAACATTTTTCATAACTTTTGACTAGTACAGCCTTGAAGAGTTATTGCATGATATGTCATTTTTAAAATTTGGGGGCAATGAAGGCAGCTCAAACTTATTTTTCAGAAATTACTTTAGAAAAAAGGAAATTGGTTCTTTAGATTTATATGTACTTGGGATGTTTTAAAACATTCCAGTTTAATCAATGACAAGAAAGGTATGAGGAGATTCTGTTTGCGGACCGTTGTGGACATAATTCTCTAAAAATAATAGTTTAAGTTCTGTGTTTTATTCATATATATATAATTTTTTGAGAAACAAAGGGCCAAATGATGGAGATTGTTTAATACAACAATATCATTGTTAGTATTAGCAATTTTTGATTTTTTGGAATGAATTTGTTAGATTTTTTGTGATTTAATCCTTAAAGGCCCAAGGAACCCACTTTGGGCTTTATGAGAATTCAGGCAAGCTCTGTTGATTTCATAATTTGGAATTTTTTCATAAATTTTTTAGGATGGATGCTACTCATCATAATCTACATGTGTAGCTTTATTCCTTGTCATTCCAATAAGTAATGCAAAAGTTAGAAGGTTTTTTCAATTTCAATGTCAAACTGGGTAGCAAAAAACACATTCTGAATTGTTTTTTAAATTTTTTATGGAATTGTATAGATTGATACCTACTCAAAAAAAATTGAATCACTCAATTCCAAATAATGAGGTAAGAGTTACAAGGAGTTTTCTTTTGCGGGCAATGAAGGTAGGAAGAGGATAGAAAAATCAGATAAAGTTATCTTTTACTCTCAATTTTGAAAAATTACAAATGAAAATGAAAATCAAAGTTACCGATTGTCTGTTAGAGCATTCTCACCATTGGGATTAACAATTTTCAAATTCTTCCAAAACTTGTTAGCACGTTAGTTATATCTTTCATTCATCAATACCTTTCACTTTACAATTTTTGTAAAAATGAATCCAAATTTTTTTAGTTGATTTTTTTTATATATGCTTTCAATCCATTTTCCAACATATTGCAAAAATTGCACAAAAAACATAACATATGTGTTTTTTTCTAAAAGTTTGAAAATCAAAACTTCACCTTTTGGAAGGATTAGAAAAACTTGCATTTTGAAGTTTAGGCATGTTGATCTTGCAATTGGTGGGGATATTCATTCTGAAATTTTGGGACAATGTACTTGTGCAAGTCAACCAAAGGATCCTACGGTTGGATTTGTTAAAAAATAAATTTTAATGAAGATTTTGATTGTGGTTTGGGGACTAGTATTTTGAAGCACTTTTGGGCCTCTAAATACAAAAGAATTTTAGGGGTTAAATCATTCCCTACTTCTTGTTACTTACTATTTAATTTGTAACTATGTGTTGTACAATTCCAAACCATTTGAAACTTTGCAAATGCATTCAGAACTGGCCTTCATGAAGGTATCTAGAATGTAACAAACATTTGAATAATATTTTTTTCAAATATGACCTTGTGCAATGGAGTTGCCCAGATTTTTGCTAGGACAAAAAACAAAGGTTGTTGTCAATTCAAACTCAGATATACAAAATATTTTTCACATGTTTGGATACTACCCTATTATAGAAATTTGCGGTTGGATGTGTCAAAAAACAATTTTCATCTAAAACTTGGTACTTGTACTAGGAATGGTAGTTCTAAAGCAGTTTTGGTGAAAACATAGTCCGAAGCCTATAGGATTTCAAATGAACCAAACACAAGAAATTTCTTTCAATTAATACTACCTCAAAAAATGAAAGGGGAACTCCGTGGTAGTTCAATGAGGAGTATGATTTAGAATATTAATTTGAAATTACAAAGCAGACATGATCATACAAATCAATGAAAATATGAGACCCTGGTGTAGGGATATAATATTGCAAACAAGTCCATGGTCTTTGAAGCAACCGCTTGGTTAGACACATGTAATAGTCATTTGAACAGTTGTATGTTTATATAATAAAGAAACCTGAGGGCATCACGTATAATATTTAGTCCGTAATTGCACGTTGAGTCATAATAACATGTCTACACACTTCAGTACAGAAGGTCATGAAGGAATGACATACAGAACTATGCAAACGCCAAAAACGTTAATTGAAGGAATTATGTTTAGTATTGCAAGGTGACAGGACTGTATGTATGAGTCCAAACTATACTAGTATCTATAAAATCAACCCTTTACTATTTGGGCTCTTCATTTTGAAACTTGTATCACACTGCCCTTTTTTGGGGCAACAAAGTGCTCAAATGCCAAAGAAAAACAATATGAGCATTTACCATAGTAAGGAAAAATCATGTAGGGGAGAAATCCTATAGTGGAGAAAGGGAAGACAAAATTACAAAAATACAAAAATGTAGCACACATTGAATTGCATAACATAGTACGCATTCATGAAATTATTAATAAATTGGAAATTGATTGCATCAGTTTCAACTTATTTGAGGTGTTGCACAATTGCAGAATTTAACTGCATGCATTATTTAGTCTATTTCAATGGTAAATTGAATTTTTGCAAAAGCAGATCAATTTTTTTGTTTTCCCTAAGGAGAACATCACTTCCAATATGCTTACCAATAAAGAATGCCACCTTCAATTTGTGCAAAAGAAGGATGGAGCCAGCAAGCTCCGAACTGTTTGTTGAAAGTGGCAGACATTTGTTGGTGCAGAATATAGAAATAAACCCATCCTCTATTTGCTAGAGCATAGAAGTTGAAGTTTTCTTACCGTAGTTGGGAGAGTGAAATGTGTATGCAAGCCCATGCTTTCAATGAATGAAAGTAGGACGCTTTAATACGGGGCATGCTCTAAAATGGTCGACCTTTTGAATGTAACTTTTTTGTAAATGTTGTTTTTCCTTAGACCTTCAAAGAACTATGTGTATTATACATTTCTCTATGTGCACCCATTTGAACATGTTGGCTTTCCACTTCAGCATTTCATAACTAATTCCACAAAGATCCAACAAATATGAATAATCTTGGAGTAGATGTCAAGCCCCTTAGGATTAAAGAATGTGCAAAGATTTTTTAGGTACCCAAAATTTGGTGTGAACCCATAGAGGCTCCATTGATGGGCCTCGTAACTTATTGATGTGCTGGCCCTAAAGTTGGGGGAACCTGGGTTGAAACTGCAGCACATGACCACTAAGATTTTGTTTGCCGTTACCACCTACTTCCAAGCCCACTGAATTTGATAGTGTGATTGTACACTTGGTCGTGTTAGAGGCTGAATAATACGGCGACAATATAGTAGCCCTGTAATTGATTCATGATGGCAAGGTATGTGGGAATATTCCTGCGATGTGAAAGTAGCTTCCGAGGATGTGCAATTGGTGAGATCCCAAATTGGTCAACGTTGCCAACGACTTTTGGAGAGGGACACTCTTGCTTCCCTCATTTAGTGTGAACCAAAGCCCTATCCACAGGTGGTGCTGGTTGATTGTATTCCTTCATGAGTGATGTAGGTTGTGTTTGCTTCCTGGAAGTTTGCGGGATGTGCTTGGAGCTGTTGTGCACGTCAAAATTGTTGCAATTGCCGTGCTAGTGATTGCGCAGCAAGAAGCGTGGTGCAACGTGAATAGACTTGTGTCCTTGCCTGTATTTGCTAGGGAAGTGGAGTCTGCGACAACCTAGTGCACAGAGCGTCTTCGTTCCAACTATGGTGCATGAGACGGCGGACGTTGATTGCACGTGGATCTAGTGATTTCACTTCTTATTATTATGTGTGATGGGCTCTCCTATGGGTGGAATACGGTGTAGCTTATGCACAAGAAATGAAGAATACTAGGAGAATGAGGTTTAGGGTTGAGTCTTTCTACGATTGTGACTAACCTATTACATATTATAGACTGGGCAGTTATAAATTTTAAGAAGGTGGTTTCCTGTTAGGGCGGATGTGTGTGTTTGAAGCCATGTTTGTATTCAGTATTTGTTGTATATTAGTCATGGAGAGGGAATTGTCTTGAAGTCTCATGAGAAGTTTTTGTTTTTTGTACTAGCTCGCGCAATTGATTGAATGAGTCTGTCCTTTGTGTTTACGTATGTTTGAAATTGATGGGTCTACAGTGCTAGAAATATGATATCGCGCCGTTTGTTACAACCAAAAATGCACATTTGATCTAGGCCGCAGTGCCTCTGGTAGCAGGGGTCGATGCATTATGGTGAAGATCACATTACTACCACAAGTAGATGAGTTGAAGGGAGTGACAACGTTGGGAGTCTTTAATATTTGAATAAAAGTGATTGCAATTTGAGTGATTGGAATGCTTAACCTAAACACATGAGGATATTGAGGTGAAGAGTTTAGGATGACGGTGTGTACCAAAGTGATCAATTCTCAAAGAAATGCTATGCATTTGGGGTTCAGAAGTGAACAATTCTACAGTAGCCTAAAGGCCAAGGGGGAAGCATTTAAATCCATAATGTTTGTTGTGTGTTATATGAATCCATGGTCGTGATGGCGTATTCTACCAAGAAATGCAGGCGCTGCCAATGTTTCAGTCCAATAGTCCACCCATTGTGGGAGTTGCTCTAGAGTTACGCTTTTGGCATTGTTTGAATTTGAAGACATTAATGCGTTGGTAGTCGGAAATATCATTTTGATAGGCGATATGTTTGTTTTCCCATTGAAGTTGCTACTCTCATGTCTGAAAGGTGGGAGGAGGATGCGGAACTACTATTGTAGTGTATGTATCAAAAAATAAGTAAAACATGTGATGTACATGTGTGAAGTATTGTAGGAAGGGTGGAGGGCTATGCCGTTTACTGTTGAAGAAAGTGTGGGAAGAGAGTCAGAGACTAGCCATCCTTGCATACCTAACTTGTTAATAACTTCTATGGACACTTTAACTCAAATGTCACCTATTCCTAGAGGGAGATGGAAGTAGAACCTGATTAGAAGTCAAGATTCCTACTTTAGTCTATATTTGTTAGGGTGATTGAGGTATGTCTAAGCATGCTCTATGTACTCATGAGGAAGTACACCAATATAACAAAATGTATTCATGAGGAAGTACACGTGTATTACAAAATGCACACCTTAGAGAGAGAGAGAGAGTCCTAAAAGTGAAATGTGAGGGGGAATAGGACAATAGAGTGAATTGTGTAGTGAGAGTGCTATTGAATTCTTGAATTTAGGTGATCACCCAAATCTAGTATAACTTAGAGCCCCCTTATGATGAAGAAGAGCATGCTCGCAATGAAGAGAGCCATAATTTAATTAGAGCGCAACAAAAATTGCCCAATAAATGTTTTATAGTAGTAGAGGTTCAAAGGAAAAAGTGCAAATTAAATTGACAAACTATTAAATTGCAAGGAGGCATCTCCGAGATAGTAAAGTAAAATGTCTAGTTATAGAGCTCATGAGTTCTTGAATTCAGGAGGTCACCTAAATCCTGCGTAACAAAAGATCCCCCTGTAGAAGTAGTGCTAAGGAAACATCTCTAAGACTGTAGAGTGAAATGTTTAGTTACAGAGCTCCTGAACTCTTAAGTTCAGGAGGTCACCTGAATCTTGCATAACAAAAAGCCCCCCTATCAAAGTAGTGCTAAAGAAACATCATTAAGACTGTAAAGTAAAATGTCTAGTTATAGAGCTCCTGAATTCTTGAATTCAGGACGTTACTTGAATCCTGCGTAACAAAGAACCCCTTGCAGAAGTACTGCTAAGGAAAAAGCTTTAAGACCGTAGAGTGAAATGTTTAGTTATAGAGCTCTAGAACTCTTGAATTCAGAAGGTCACTTGAAATTGGCATAACAAAGAACCCCCTATTGAAGTAGTACTAAAGAAACATCTCTAAGATGGTGGAGTAAAATGTGTAGTTACAGACCTCCTAAATTCTTGAATTCAGGAGGTCACCTGAATTCTGTGTAACAAAGAACTCCCGCTTTAGAGGTAGTATTTGATCGCAAAGAAAAGATCCACAGGATAGATAGTGCAGCAAGAAGTGCGCAAAGAAGTTCATTTAGAAGTTACAAGTAAGAAGAGCACATTTATTGCGGAAACTATCAAATTGTAGAGGCAACTGTGAGACAGAAGAGCAAATTGTGTAGTTCAATCAAACTTGAATTTGTGGATTCAGATGGTAACATGAACCCAATGTATTTAATTACCCCCACCGCTGAGGACGTGCTTGATTGCATGTTAAAAGCTATGGGATATCTGGTGCGATTCAATAGTTTGGCTAAAGGTTAAGAGTAAAGTCTGCATTGCAAGTATATTGATATAAGTAGTAAAGGATAAGAGGAAATTGATTACACTTTGCCCAAGCAATGTTAGAGCAAGAGATAGAAACAACAAGAAAATAGAATAAAACCTGTAGTAAAAGAAGTCCTAAGACTGAATTTCAAGAGACCACCCGAATGTGGCAAATTTGTAAGCTTGCCTCTATACAGGATGTGGTCGCTCCCATTTGATGTAAATTGAAGGAAAAAGATATGAACAACCGTCATAGAAGAGATCACGTTCAGTACCTGCCCAAGCCATGCGTAGGCCATAATGCATACTTCTATCTCACATTTTCAATGTTGCGAAGAAGCGTGCAAGCATAGATAGCAGAATGGAGAATCTACTAGATGAGGTAAATCCTATATTTTGTATTTGCAATTAAAGGAATTTTGTGTGACACCATTTTGCCATGTGAGAGTCTAGAAAAAAAAATAATGCAATGATTGAATCTTGGCAGATTATTTTTACGAGTGCCATCGACGACAACGCCATAGAGTACCCACTAATATTGGATGGTAAGATACTGAATGCCCTAGTTGCATGACGCTAGAAAGAATGACTAAGGAACCCAGTCATTAGAAGTGAGAAGATCACAAAGCAGCAATAGGAACTCAAACAAGTGCGGCAGAACCTCGTGAATGTAGTTAACACTCCGAATCGCAGTTATTATTGCAGATTGTGATTTGAGGTAGCAAGGTACACATCCAAAAGTATTAGGTCCATCTAATGCACCGGTGAGGTCAACTAACTAGCCTTCAGTTTGTTGCTTGAGTTGTAACTGAAAGTGCTGTACAGCTGAAGATAACTAATGTGATTGTTAAGGGTGGAGATGAGAGCAGTAGCATTGACATTAAAGAGGATGGAACAACAAACAATGAAGTACATGTGGACAAAACTATCCCGTTCCTATATCAAAGAGAAAAATGGATAAATAGTGAGGTTCGGCTACAAAACGCTGAAGGCGTTATTAGCGCAATTGGAATCGTTCAAAATATGTGCCCAATAGACTGCGTGGATAGTTGACGGTTGGGTGATGATGATGTAGAAGTACTCATAACAGAACTCCTTCTGACAAATTCCGTGCTAGCAGATTGGAGACTTAGCCTCAAACGTTGGTCATGCAAGGCAGTGAAATATAATGGATATAGCCTTCACAATCTCAAAGTTGCAGCTGCTGAAGACTCTGCAAATTGCAACAGCAAAGCGCATCCAATTCAGCGTAGGCAGTATATTACCACTTGAGTCCGAACTAAGCAATAATCAATGAGACTGCAAAAACTTCTGAGCAATGATTCATAGTTTGAAGTTCTGAACGCTAGTTGCTGTAGAAGGAACTGTACAAGGACGGTTGATCCGTCAATGGTGAAGAGACTCCAGAATGACATGTGGTCATCTAGTCATCAAGTGCAAACTCACATGAAGCTGGAAGTACATAGGCACATACAGAAATGTCCAGATTGACAGTACGTCATGCTCGACAACCATGAGGTCTGTCTGAAAGCGTAGATGATCATCATGAACGTCTCCAAAACTGAGTTCTACAGGCAGCGTGCAAAATCATTGGCGGGATTGAGGTCAACAATACATGGAAGTAAAGGATCCAAGAAACAAAGACTAGCAACAAAACAAGCTTTGGCATCTCTTGGATGCATCATTGATGCATCTGCAGATAGCATGCCACATAGGAACTGAACTCTTCCTTCTAGAGCAAAGGTTGCAGAGCGAGTTCTGCCTACTAGATCCAAGTGGAACAAAATTTGAGAAAAGTTAAACGAGGTAACACTAGTAGAAAAGCACATAACTAATTCCGTTGCAGCCATGTACCTAGACATACCGGAATTATCGAATGTATTCTCTCGGCAATGCTAAATCAATTTGCGTTTATAATTTTTGTGTTTAGAACACATTTCAGTACTATGCTTTGTCAAAAACGAGAGCCTCATATTTCTTTATTTCCGTTTGAGTCAACTACTGCAGACTCATGCATTTTAGGCAAACTTTGTCCCTCCACATGTGGACTATCATTTCAAGAGTTTCATTATGGAAACTCTTTTTTTTAACATTTACCCATAGAGAAGGGCCACAGGTTAATATTCAAATTTTGTTAAATTTATTTGCACTTTATTAGACAAAGTTGTCCACAAAGCGTTGCTGTGTCAAATAGCAATATGTGTGGGCCAAATGTCCATGGTAGTTTTCAATATTAAACCTTGTACAAGGGTTTCATCTATACAATTTTTATCATCCATTACGTTGATTGACATTCATTAGGTCTTCCGTCACAATGCTTATGGGAAGACATCCTACAATTGTCATTAAATGGTTTGGGCGCGTGTCATTTGCCATTGAATTTCAATTGCCGTGACATGAATCTTCTCATACTTTGTAACCTACCTACAATGCATTCCTAATTCTGTTTTTTTTTTGGACAACGCCCTTACAGCTACAGTATGAACTCAATTATCTTGAACAAGCTTCTCTTGGAGTTGATTTATCTCTAGAAATTGGAAACACTTTGTTTCCACTTGATGCATATCATTTAGTTGCATGTGCACTACAATGCAGTTGACATCGGATATATGAACATGTAATGACAATGCTTAATCATTGTTGCAAAGATGTCAGTAAACCGTAGTTCCTTCAAATGTAGACAGTCAATATCCTACTTTAATCCGCCACATATTCTTGCTGTTCACAAATCACTAGTCATTGCCATTGCCAAAATTCTAGAAGTTCCAGTCATAAATCATAAGCCCATGTGTGTCCACTAAATCATTTGAAAAAATGAAATAGTAATTACTGTTTCCAATACTTCTGAATGAAATGCTCTTTGGCAACTTTCATTCCCTACAGGAATTGTTTCCATCCTTGTGATGGCATACTCAAACTCTCTCATATTCTAAAACACAGGTACCATGTGCTACTCTAGCTTTGGAAACCGTCTACTTCTAAAACAATAGCAATTCAATACATACTACTATCTACTCTATTAACCAATACCTCCTACTAAATTTGCATAACTACATATAGCACAATCCATGACAATGACTCCTAACCTTCAAATGAAACGTCTTCTTCACAAGAATACACACCAGCATCTCTACATGAACTAGTACTCATGGTACACAAAGCCCATCAAAATTTGCATCTTGCCCTATCGTCAGCATTTCCAGATTTGGTCTCCTTGCCACAGAGTCACCATGTTGTCCCCTCATATCCGTGCCACATACGACTATCCAATTGCCTCCATTACTTTGTCGTCCTTGATTATCCTTTGAAAAAAACACTTGCTAGCATTGCATTGGGCACGTGAATGACTGCCCTTCCAATGGTAAACAAGCATTAAAATTAGCCAACGTAAATCCGTACTTGTCCCTAACAACGCTTGAACTTGCACTATTCAACCTTGTCGATACCCAGTCTCACACAAGCACAATAACATAGTGACTACGGTAATTCAATTTGACAATTTCTCAAATGCTACCAACAAACTCTTCCTCTCCCATTGGGCACAATTATTCCTCCACCTTTTGTTTTTCCATATCCACACCGACGCAGCAATACTACTCTTTGACGTGATTTTGTTGTTCTCTGCGCTCTTAACTCTCATATGCATACCATGAGTAGTCATGGTTTTGTATGACATGGCCATGTTTTTTGAGAACTTTGTTGCCTCCACAATATCTTCTGTGGGAGACAAAGGCCCATCAATGTCATTCAACATTTCTAGTGGCAGCCATTGGTAGAATTCAGGTAGGAGTTGACAATCGTTAAGATAAACTATTGAACGGCCATGTGTGCCACCGCCCCGAATAGATTGAGCATAACTTGTTTGTACACACTCTCTTTCCTTGCATGCTTCAGTGTACTTCCTGCATGCAAGAACACACCAACTTAGTAACCATTTAATTCTGTTTTTTTTTTAATCTAATAGCATTACTTCAGGTACTTTCATATTAGGCTAAATAATGTTGTTTGATTTTTGTGGCAACAATATCTTATAACAGAATGCTTGGTAATACTTGTGCACAACTTGTTTATTTCAATTTTCCTTACAAGACCATAGAATATAATATAAGTAATACAAGAAGGCAAGAGTTCAATTGTTTAATTGAACACTCTCTATAATCGTATGGTTCACTTGATAGTTAAGTGGTTGTGCACTCACCTTTGCCAAGGTTCAAGGTCCAATGAGTTTGATAATACAAATTCATGCATCCAGAGAAGAAACTATTTTGACATTGGATGGGGGAATCCATTCCTTTGCACCTCCTCATCATTCATAGTTGGTTCTTCCTTCTCATCCCACACTCTACAAGAACTTCCTTGAAATCATTGTAAGTACTCAGTGCAATAATATAGAGTTTCTGACATCATGTAACCTTTTGCCATGCTTGTTTTAGGTCTTGCATATGTTCTTATATAATCCTTGAGAGTTTTCATGTACCTTTCCATAGGGTACATCCACCTAGTGTGTATTGGCCCGCAAATGTACAACTCCTCCACAAGACGAATCATCAAATGGGACATAATGTCCATGAATGTAGGTGGGAAATTTTTTATCTAAAAGACATAATGAATCCACTGCATCCGTCATGTCTGCATGCTTGTCAGACATTGGGACTTCTTTTTTGCAATGCCTTTGAAATACCCTGCTAACCTTCATCACTACCTTCCAAACGTCTTCCTGTAATACGTTACGAATAACAAGCGGCAACACCTAAAATTGCATTCAAGAAATGAGTGTACTTCTCTCTTTCATAGTTACATCATGATCATTAATTTCATTTACAAAATCCCACCAGAAATTGGAGATTTGTTTATAAATAGCTTTGTACTAACAACAACAACTTAGTTAATTGCATGAATTGGATGCTCCATTAATACAACTCCTTGCACCAACACATAAATCATTAACCACACTTTTCCAAGGAATTTTAAATTGATCGAGTGTTCAATACTACCTGCTGCATGAAGACGTGGTAGTCATGGGACATATACTTCAATTTCCCTTTGCAAGGCATTTTTGTATTGCTCCAACATAGTTAGTGGGTGTTCTTAAGGAATTTATGATACTCATAACTGATGTCTTCTCTGTACTCTTCAAAATATACGGTACTTTTGGCAATCTAGATTCTACACGTCCATTCTCACTAGTTTCAACCCATAATTCTCTACGGATGCTCAAGCTCTCCATGTCTTGCTTGCTTCCAACTGAGTCTTTCAGTCCCCAAATTGTCTTTGTGATATTTTTGCAAAGGTTTTTTTCACAATGCATTGGATCTAGTAAGTGCTAGATAAGTAACTTCTGCACTCAGCGCAACAGAGAACAAGGTCAGGACTCCAACTTCAAAACAATTCAGAATAAAAGAATTACATTAACTCATCCAATCATTCCGTGAAACTACAACTTGTTCTAAAACAAAAAAATATATGTTCTCTTATGAGGTTTTTGTAAGCGTTAATATGTTCATAATTTGTTATTATTTGAACTTCATGATTCCAAGATAGCCAATCACCTTTGTTCTCCTAGACAATATATAATATTAAATAAAATCATTGATCCATCATAATTACACATGTATGCAATCATACACTATCAAAGAATATCAATTGTTTTCTTCCAAATGCTACTATAGTAAGTAATTGCAGATAACATAACAAGGTTAATTGTCCACCTTACCTTTGTCAATCAATATGTGAAGGACAAACAATTAATTGCCATATCCTGTAATCTTTACCTTTCATGAGGGTCCATTTTGCCCATACTTCTAATTTAGTTTAGCTTTATAAGACAGTGTAAGATATGAATGAATTGTTTGAAGATACTATTAACATTAATTCACAAAAAAATTTGTGTGATCTCACCGTCTAGTACAGCAACCCTTGCAAAGCTATTCTTTGTTTGACCTTGTTTACATGAACTGGATCGTCATCTCCTCCATGTTTGCCACCGTCCATAATATATGTCTGTCGGACTTCTCCCAAATGTTTAATTGTAACCGCGCTTAGTTGTGTTTGCGCCTGAGCTTGCTCAATTTCCCCATTGAATTGTAAATCTCTCCTGTATGGATGTTTAGATCTTGTCCATCTGCGACCTCCACCATACACTATCTTCCTTCTAGTTGTCTTTCTTTGCAAATCTAGCCTATCACCTGAAGTGGCAAACCTTGCATCTATTAGAGGACCACAGATGGTGCAAACTTTGTAACCGTGAGTGCATAAGCTTGCAATCAAGCCATATGTAGGATAATCAAATATAGTCTAGAGCAAAATGCTCTTCATTCTGAACCGCCTGAATCTTGGACTTCTAGAAAAATCTTATGCCTCCACATCCACCCATAGAGTTTGTAATTCCTCAATTAATGGTTGAATGAAAACATTTATGTTTTCATTTATAGGCAAGAGTTTCCTGAAATAAGGATGCTAAGCTGTACAAAAAACTTTTTTGTGACTAGGTACAGTGGTAGGTTGTAAATTAAGAGTAAAACCAGCCAGGTAGAGTGACTAGTATTGTTGTGTGCAAATGGGTTAACTCCATCCAGGGACATCCCAAATCTTAGATTTTGCACATCCTTGCTGAAACTTGGGTCTACAACAATGTCTACATGTTTCCACGCGGGAGTGTCGGCTGCTGATTTCATAACACCAGTTTTGGTGGGTTCCTCTACAAGAAATTGCAAGAGCTTCACAATAGTAGGACTTCAATACATACACTTCAAACAAGGAATAATAAAGAAATGATGTACTACTCTAACGAGGATAACATTTGATCCGTCTATATACCTCGATTTCCCACATGACGATGCCGGACAATGTGTCAATGTCTCTAAGGGTCCACGGAAATGAGTGCAGCCATTTGGGTAGGCATGAATGACATTGTAGTTCATTCCTAGCTCCTTGATCAATTTCTTGGCCTCATAATGGTTTACTGGCATGCAATTTCTCTTCAGCAACAAAAATTGGGAGAGGTACATGAACAACTCGTTGACGTAAGAGTTTGTCACTCCGTGCATGACAGCCATGTTCATTAACACAATAGTCACAGAGATGACACTAACTTTCTTACCATCGTACATTGGTCTTGTAGCCTCCTCATACAACGCGTCCACAGCATCACTCTCCTGCACTTCAAGTTCCTCCTTGGCAAAGTCTCCATCATCTGTACTTGTGTTTTCTCGAAGTCCATCTCCCACGTCAGGAGCATCAAACAACTGCTATTGAATATCATGGAAAGGGTCTAGGTGACCCTCGTACTTGGAATGTGCGTCTGAGTTGTCAAAAATATTGTTGCCAAAGTTGTTGTCAGTCGATGCAGCTATCTAGATATCCTCTTCTGGGTATCCAGTAGGTCAATCTCCTCCTACCATTGAGTACATTAAAAATGGATCTCTTGTATGGATTCGTAAGTGCTGCTTTATGGAGTTTACAATGTACCTCTTTCCCCCACCACACTTCTTGCATGGGCACCTATAACTCTCTATTCTTTCTTCCCTAGACACCCTTAATTTTGTTTGTAACACAAGCTCCTCTTGCAACACAAATGTCTGTGTTTGCGTCGACATTTTCTGTAATTATTGGCAACTACCATCATGTCTTCCTGCAGCTCTGCATCCTATAGTTGTATTAAACAATACATTTCAGTATGCATGTTAGCAAACATGTTTTATCGACAAATATTTTCAACTCAATCATGTGAATGGACAAGAAAGGAAAGTATACCAATAGCTCTATGTGAACCAAGATAAGTTTGGGTATAACTTTATTATTGATAGGACTCACCTCACATTGGACTTGATCATTACAAAACTGCCCTACAATGATTAAATTTTATTTATTCAGTGATACAGCAACACGTCACTTTACTACAAAAATTCAATACATAGTACTTACAGTTTGGTTGTATTGAAAAATAAAATGTTAAAACAAAAAAAAAAACGTTCCACATTATAGTAGCAGCACTTCATATTCTTATAATTACTGTTGCATTTTAAGAACCAAAGTAGAGTCACTCTTGTGTTAATGTCTTACACAACATAGAGTACGCTAAAATGTATGACATGTCAGTACTGTTAAGACTTCAGTATTACTCAGTACAGTTTTGTTTTGTTTTGTTTTTTTTAATTATATAACTCCAATCAGATGAGGGGACCCTTAGCGCAAACAATTTCCATGAGCGGGCGTTCCTATTTGCTAATTGTATTGCAGTACAGTGCAGCTGTACAGGTCTAACAAACTTCAACTGCACATGTTTGTCCTAGGATTTGCTTATGAAAACCTTTGAACAATGGCCTGAAAGGGCTTGAAAAAAAAAAAATCTCAAAATGTAAAGTTTTGCATAATGGTTTATTAAGTCCCAAAGGACAATTCAATTTATAAAACCTGTCAAAGTCCAAGAATTCCAATATCTGAAATGGATTCATACAAATAGTCCAAAAGTACCAAATATCCCAAGGTGGTTTCCCCCTACTACCGTATTATAGATTTGGATTTTCAATATATAATAATACTATTGAAACAACAGTCAATGACATATTTTGACTGTTGTGTTCTCGGTGAATTTTTTAAATTCTAGTTTTAATTTATTAAAGTACAAGGATTTTTGAAAGGCAAGAGCAGATCTGGTATCACCAGAAACCAAACGTGTGATTTGTACAGTGCCCTCCAACAAGTCCTCATACACTCTATTTTTCCATTCAAAGAACTTTGCTAATAAGGAATATGATTAATATATTTTGTTGTTTTGAATCATAGGATCTTGATTCTTATGCAATCCCAACCAAGCATACCAAATTTCAATTCCTCAAAACCAAAATCCCATTTTTGGTGGATTATTTTGTATTAAATCTATAGTTTTACATGATAATTGATTGAAAAATATTGGTAATGAATTTTTGAGATTTGATTGCATAGACATGTAGGAAACATCCATATGCACATATTCAATTCTAAAAAGAACCCCATTAAGTAACAAAAATTTAATCTACAAAGGTTTAATTGTAACTTGTGATATGCTCAATTTTTGCAAATTATATATTTTCAATTTTTAACTAGCTTTTCACCAAGTAAACATATCATCATGTTGAAAGGTACAAACTTAGTCACAATTTATGAATCAAATTGAAAAATTGATTAGCATAGAGAAATTCCACATTAACAAAGCCTTGTGAACTGCAAAGAGGATGCTTGAGGACTTGTTGGAGGGCACTGTACATGGAGTGAGAAATTTTCAATGTGAAATTTTAAAATCAGTATCATTTGTTCTATTTCGCTGTCAACATCCTAACAATACTGACATTAACACTAAGGTTGCAATTATTTGGAAGTGACATGATTATGAGACTTCTAATATATTCAAACCAAAATACGTAAAAAGTGAAGCAGACCAATAGTAACAGTTCAAAAAAAGAAGTTGTATTTGTTTATAGTCATCCAAATAAAATGGAAATGAATTTAGTAATGAATAGTCTACTTGCATAAAACATGCTTACAAAAGGTGACTTAACCATTTCATTGTATGAGTTTTTCCATTCCCAATTATTAGTATGTTTTGAATTTTGCCAAAGTCAAAGGCTCTTTACCAATTAAGATAAGGAAACATACCAGTGATAAAGAGAACATAATGTACTAAGTGAATGTGATCAACATTGAATTATTGCCATGTCCATACAGTCGTCAATTTTTATTACTTTAAATGATTATTACCAAATACCCCACATCTGTAACAGTGGATCCATTTGAACATTATCCCTAATTCAAATGCATACATACATTAACTTTAATTGAGCATGGCATACATAAGAGAATTTGTCATTATTTACTCCACCTACTATCCATTTGAATGTGAATACTTTATATTACTTGAGAAAAAGATACATTTTTGAAAAAAAAAGTCCAATTACCATTAATTAGAGCAAACCATGTACTATATTGCTGTATGTATATCTGTAGTTCATATTTGAACCTCACAAACTCATTCAATATTCATGTAATGAATTATTACTAATTTGAGTATGTAGAAGTACATAGTCTTTGACACATCAGCTTCATTGAATACTTCATATTCATAAAATTGACCTAAACCATCAATCTACAAAAATTACATTTCAATTCAAGGAAGATGTGGACTAGACATATTCATTATATATTATAGTGAAACACCTTAGTATTAGTGATTATGTAGTAAAACACATAAAAACGCCAAAGTTTTAGCCATTTTGTTCGACAAAATCATTACAAGGAGGGATAGATTCCATTTTTGTAGTTCTTGAAGTCCATTTGCAAACTTACATTAAAATTTGCATGCCTCAAAATGGCGTTCCCACTTTCACTAAAACAAGGTATGAATTGGAGAACTGAATTTATATTGCAGAATCTGTTGGATGGTAGAGAATAACATTTTGTAATGGAGCTCTATATGCAGGTAACTAGGAGCAATAGTTACAAAGAAATGGTAGAATGTGAGTGAACATGGTTATTGGTTGAACAAGTACTGTTTAAATACATAAAACACAGAACTCAATATTGCAAATTATGAAAAGGATTGGAGGACTAGTAGTAAATTTGTTTAATTTACCATCACTTTTTTTGTTTTTAGGTAAAATGCTTGCATGAATAACTCAGACTTTCAATTACAATATAACAAGACTACAAAAAGTTATGTCATTTTTGCCAATGTATGTGGACAAATGGATGTTGAATACACTAAAAATAAATTATTCTTTGTTTGGATGAATCCTTCAAACATATGAAACTGACCATGTCCAAACATTTGTACCTTCAGTGAAATTGTCATAACATAAATTAATTAAATTGAAATGGATGGATAGCGCTCCACATTATTGTACACAAAATAGAATATGTGATGTATGATTCACAAAGTTTACCGATTATATTGATTGTGTACAATATAATCTTAAGAAAATTATGAACATGGCAAATTATATGTGAAGAACTTAGTTGTTTAAAATGACTTATTCAATTTCTCACATGTGACAAATTGTTCACTGTCTTCAATACTACACATCCAAATTCACTTCAATACGGTAATAATCTTTAATATATTAATGTTTTGGTGATATACTTTTAAATAGATGTATAATGCAAGAAGAACCGCAGGTATAGTGATAAGATGTCCTGTCATCTTCTGATTTCTAATTTTCAAATTTGTTTCTTTATTAGCACAATTGTCCAGTTATCATTGTACTAGAACAAAACTTATTGTTTAATGACGTGATAAGCCGTAATCTGTGACGTGGTGCATCACTGCACGACATGTGTCAAACAAACAAAAATATAGACCCTCCGACATTGAAGTTCACAATCACTAACGGATTTGACGTATTGTATTGATGTAATTATTTGAATTTGCCGAGAGTACTTTAGACTAAAACGCTGTCGGGTTGAGAGGAGTGCACCTTGGGAACACGCAAGGTGTCTTGCTGCAATCGTGCGTTGCCGATTAAAATCAACTTTAATCTTGATC
Organism: Ulota crispa; assembly: GCA_963920765.1. Taxonomy (NCBI): domain Eukaryota; kingdom Viridiplantae; phylum Streptophyta; class Bryopsida; order Orthotrichales; family Orthotrichaceae; genus Ulota; species Ulota crispa. Next base: position 9,897,430 of record OY987243.1, read on the forward strand.
TTCTCTTCAAATCTTCAGTCTTCAGTCTTCCGTTGACCTATCTTGTGGCTGGCTCTAAGGGTATAAGGATCAAGGTAGGAATAAGAGCCCACTAGATACGGGACGGATAGATCGGGACAGCAGATACGAGCTGCCGTCCGTATGACAGGATCCTAAAATCAAATTCACGATCTGCTGGCCAAAACTCCAAATCGTGAGAACAGAGCAAGTCTCGACCATGTGGGTGATCAATCCATTTCGTCACCACGACAATAAATGGGGCTAAGTTTGGTTTAACCCAAATTGCCCGCAACAAGGTTTACAAAACATAATGGAAATGAATTGACAAACGAGCCTCCAAAACCGGCTAGGAATAACAAAGCCACATTCCACACATACATAAAAAATAAACCCAAAACATTCTTCTTGAAATCTTCATATCTTCATATCTTCAAGTCTTCAAGTCTTCATGTTTTAATAAAAACAATGGGAAAAATCACAAATAACAAGTCCTAGAAAAGCAGCAACCTTTTATCTAGTGCCACAGATGGCTCGAAGATTCAAATACTAAGTGTAATAGCAATTTGAAAAGCTTTTCTAACCCTCTAACATTCCTCCAAATTTCAATTCAATCTAAGATATTGTCCAAAAGTTATGTGGGTTCAAAGTAGAGGCTCTTCTTCCTCCTTACAAACTAAACACTGCCTCTATAAACCTCTATAACTATTGTTCTATACATCACCCATAGAAACGTGATATCAATTTAGAAAGATGATATCACTGGCTACAACCCGCAAAATTTTCACTTCAAAAAAAACTCTGTCCGAAAGCTCTAGTCAATCAAAATGTGAATCTCAATTTTTTAGAGAGCACCCAAACCCGCAACTTCTACCCACTATAACTTCTTCAATAAAACTCCAAATGAAATGATTAAAAACAATTCGGAAAGCTATGACAACAAACTATCACTTCTAAAAATTTGAAAAGAAAATCTCATATTGTTCAAAAGTTGTAGCTCTTCAAAATCTCGGCCTTCTCCTAATAAAAGGGCAGCCACCTCCAAACCTTCACACTTCCATAATTTTCTCGTCGCTTCAAACCTCAAGTTTAAGGACTTTCTAGAAAGCCAATATTAAAATAAACACTTCCTCTAAATCTTGTTGCAAAATGATATACAGATCATAAGTTATGGCTTGTCGAAGTCTCAGCCTTTCTTCATAGTTTGGCTTTTTGACTCCAAAATTCAAACACTCATAACTTTTGCATCACAATTCCAAATCAAACTTGCAAACTCATTTTGGAAAGTTAATCACACAAAGAACAATTTTCTCAAATTTCAATTCAAAATCATGTATACACAGAAAAAAATCTCATATCAAAGTTTCGGGATTTTTCCCCTTCTTCCCACCAACACTCATACACTAACTTCTAACAACTAAGGAATCCTTTTTTTCATAATTTCAACCCTATCTAAAATAGGGAGGTGGGGCACATCAGCCCATGCTTCTCTTTATCCTAACCCCACCATAGATGCCAAAACCTTTTTCCTTTCACACCTTTTCCATTGACTTTTAAATCTTTAGTATTTTTATTCAAACAAAGGCAAAATATATGAGCCTTCCAAAATATCTAGATAAACATATGAAAATGATTAAATTACAAAATAAATGCCATTGTAAAGTGGCCACGTGCCCTTGCGAGCATGTAATAGCGTTAAACGCTTATCTTCATTTGCCAAGTCGTGGACTTGGTTGGCTGGAGAAGCAACTGTCTCTGGCCGCCCACCGGTCCGGGTTCAAATCCCATCGAACTCGTCGAGCGGTGACGGCGGCTCACGGCTTGGCAACTAGTGAGGCAGGAAATTGGCCCAGCCAACCCGCTACCTACCCTTCTGAGCTGTGCATGTGACAAGACGGCGCAGCACATTGGAATCTATAGCCGCTGCGCTGTCACCAAACCGTGGTCCTCACCACGACCACCCCTTTTGCCTCAACTGTTGATTTATTGAAATTAATACAAACATAAATAAATAACAAGTATTTACATGATGGAAAAATCTCCATCAGGACAACGCAGTCCACAATGACTAGTCCATTTATTTCTACAAAACCTTCGAGTCCAATCAACAATTACAAAGAGAGTAGAAATCAAAGGAGGAATGAATTGCATGGAGCAGTGAAAACTAACTTCATTGCTATTGGTTTCGGTGATGTAGTTCACATTGCCCCTCTTTTTGCAGCGTAGGCAAGCCCGCTTACAAGTGTAGACAAAAGTTTGCTTCAACGTTGGCAATCAAGGAAGAAAAAGTGCAGGATGGAGGGTGTTACTCCGGCAATTCGTAGGAGCGCCAGATACAGAGATTTATAGGAAGGAAGTGAAAGCGCTCCCGATTCTTCAGGGACAGCTCGCATTGTTGACGAGATGAGCTCCAAAACGTGTTGAGTTTTTTCTGTTTTTCAAAATCTGAATGTATTAACTTTCATAGTCCATGAGGAGTAATGACATGAGTTGTATGCAGGTCTTTCCCGATTACATCGCGGCGGTATGTAGATAGCTTTTGTTGAGAATGGTTAGTTTCCATACACATGTTACGGATTAATAGAGGGTAGGCTGATGGCAGAGTCGAGCTAGTTAATGCTTTTTTTTTATAGAGTTCTAGAATTAGAACTACCACTTGTGGGGAAGTTCCCGTCTTCCAGCAGTTTTAGAGTTATAGATTTTGCTTGTTGTGCGACTGCTGTGCGACTGCTGTGCCTGTCTGTGTTTGTGGGATTCATCTTGCAACATTCCTCTCCAAGGGCGTTGCGCATGGCCGAGGCGTGAACACACAGCAAATTTGTTCATGCGCACGACGGCGACATAGATAGACTACAAAGTCACCATTTGGAGGGAGAAAGCAAAGAAACGGAAGATCTCTTATATGTTTTTTTTTTTAATTTTTATTCAGGGTATTTGAAAAGAACAAAAAAATGAGTTGGTTGTCGCCTACAAGACTATTTGCAATGTTTTGAACGTATATTTATGTTTCAAGCTAAACGTTAATTATTGTAGCAAACTTCTGCTGACATGGTGGTACTTGTTGCTACGATTGTGTTGTCTACGGAATGCAATGAACTCTGCGCTTATGTTAGGTACTGTTGTAGTAATGTTAGACAGTATAATCAAAAATACATCATAATAAGTCTTATAAATCTATGACACTGATACGATCCAAAATTCAGATATGGGTGTGATTTCTTTAAATGTGAAGTGTCACAGGGACACGCATTACCACAGTTAATGAAATAAAGCTATCATTCCAGAAGACGTTGTGTACATCTTTGAACTAGAATTTAAACTACGGAAACTTTGAATTATGATACTTAAGAATTTACAAATACAAATTCTACGATTATAACTAACACTGTCATGTTCTTACATCCTGAATAGGTCGCAGAGACGTTTCAAGAATTGCCCCAAAAGATGAAATCTTCAAAGACGAGGATGAAAAACCCTGCATCTAGGCAGAGATCTATAACTCTAGAAGACAATGTTCCCGTGGTTTCTCCGAAGGACAATGTTCCACTAGTTTCTGTGGAAGAAGATGCAGTTCACAACAATGACTCTCCCCGTCTAGAGTTGGAGAGGTCTGCATTCAATGATGGGCAACACCAAACAGAGGAATTGGGCCATTGGATACCCAAAGGTAATAGACGTGGTGAACCCCTCAAAAGTGCACCTAGGTCCCCAGAGTGTGGCTACTGGGACAAGGATTCCAGGCGACGACTAGATTGCGACTGGGAAGTGGACTACAACAGTCGATATGCACCTTCTTCAGCAAGGGACTGAGGCGGATCATCTCGTTATCATCGGTCATCCATTCTTTATGACGATAGGAGGGATTAATGCGCCCAATCTATGTAGTACTTGCCCCCCTTTAGGGGTTATGACAATTGACACAACTATGTTGCTCTGAGAGGTAATGGCTAACCTGAATTTCAAAGTTTATGTCTACTGCCTTCATGTTAGTAATGAAGGAAAAATAAAAAACAAACATTCAACAAAAAAATGGCTCTTCTGCTATCATGTTATTGATGCATAGATATAGAGTATTAAAAGTAGATTTTCAATTTATGGAAATTAGCCATAACTGTCGGAGTTTTTCTTTTGTAAGTTTTGAACATGGAATTCAAGAATGGTGGTAGCACTAGCAGAATAAATTTGTGATTTATGTTAACATGCCGACGTACCGGAGATGCAACATTACTTGAATATGTTGGTGCAGACTATTACAACAATCGTGGTAGAGAATATACGTACCCCGACAGAGATCGAGATGACCGTCCTTGTTACGACCAGAGGCGTGTTGAGAGGAAGCCCAAGTTGCCATATGACTGACCATTGAGGGGCAGGTCAAGACAACAAGGAGGTGCCCCTCGCGGGCGTGATATCAGAGGAGGGGGGACTCTGCCACCTTTGTCACCTAATTTGCGTGAGGTATCTGCCAAGGGGGAAGATGTGCGGCGTCGACCTCTGCAATTGACTAGAGAAGGTGTGCCAATAGGTAGGCTATCATTGTTATTCCAAAAGGACATTGTCTCTTTTGCAAAGGACATGGATCCTATGGTGGGTTGGGCAAAACAAACTATTGCTGCTAGGAAAAAAATGAATGATTAGTTAGAGCATGCATACGAGTACAAGGGACATTGTTCAGTGTTAAGTCAAAAGTACCTAAAGAAGGAAGCAGGACTTGCTTTATCACATCACCGCCACGAGATCAACAAGTGTATTGATCAGGGATTGCCAAGGCCAGCAGATATTAAGCAGCAATATTGGGATTTTTTGGTAGAGTATTGTAACATAGAAGAGGCCATGGCACTTTCTAAGCGGGTGGCCAGCATATCTAGAGGTCGTGGATCGAGGAACACAACAAAGAAAGCATTGGAGAAAAAGATCATTGACAAGCTAGTAAATGCTGACGACCTTGATGGTTTTTTTTTTGTTTTATTATGAAATGAGTACATGCAAATTAGTCAGTGCAGATCAAGGGATTGCTACAGGGTATATGTTTCCTCAATTTCTAAAAATCGAAGGTATGAGCGTCGTTTTTGGCATTGCAAAGTCAAATATGAATTGGAGAAGTTTTTGGTGGTGTCAATGTTTGTCATCATTAGTATACTATTGGAGGCATTATTAACATGCACAAGCCTATGTGGACATGTAGGTATGCAGGCTCTTATATTGTTAGAAGGGTAAATAAAATTCAAATGAACCCTGTTCCTTGTTTTGTATACTTAGTCTATGAAAATGCACAGCAGTTTCCCAAGGTATTGTAGTAATTTTTTTTTGACGGTGTTGTATTCATTGTGTAATAGGCCAAAAAGACTAGTCGAGAACCACACAACAAGGAGATCATGGAGGCCCTTGATGAATAGTGGGCAATTGTGCAAAGTGAAGCTGCGGAGAAGAGGCACTTACGGTTGGCCTCAGCTCCAACTAACGCAGCCGCAAAAGCAAACAAAGCACTTGAGAAGCGTGTGCAAGTACTAGAGTCTTCATTGAAAAAATGTCAGTCCCAACTGAAGTCCCTCAAACAAGGATCTATAGTGCTAGAAGGAGACATACAATCTCCAAAGGCAAATAATAAGGTTGCTCCTAAAAAAAAATAGTTCCTACTGACTAGATTAGAGAAAAGAAAGGCTCCTCTTGGGGAGAAGCAGCTGCATTTACCAATCAATGACAGCAACGACATCAACAACAAAGAGTCCAGCGCCGATTCAAGCTCCTCCAACAAGGACAAAAATGAGATGGAAGTAGACGATGACTCCAGCAGCAGCAATGATGAGGATGACACTGACAATACAAGTGTCATGGTTCTTGAGACAGGGATACCAAGCAAATTGGCTGCGCATAAGAAGCGCAAGATTGCAGACATTGAAGGTGAACCCCCATAGCCAACAGTACTACAGGGCCTTCAAAAACTGCACTTGTGTGTGTAGAGGGAGGTGCGGAGGTGGGGGAGAAGTCATCGCCAGTGATTCCATCAAAGACACAAAAGGGGTCTCCGACTAAGATTGCGGTAGCGACAAGAAATTCAGAGAAGGTGAGTTATGTACAATTTAGACAAAGAAGGTCAAATTATAAGAAGTAAGTTGTTTATGTGTAGTTTGTGTATCTAGTATTTGGTAGTCAGTGCTAAATTCCTTTTGAAGTACTTTATTGTTTAGAATATTGTGAACAGAAATTGTAAGATACTAATCATCCACGCATGTAGTGATAAGTAAACAAAAAATTAAGGAATGTACAGATGAAGTGAAGAAGCATATAAATTTTAGTTGTAGAAATTATGTCAAACGTGGATAATTGTGTTTGGTAAGTTATCAGCAAAATAGTAATGCAGCTCATACAAGTACAATTGTCTAAAGTAACGTAGTTCACAAATTCAGCCAGCGATAGTGAGAGAAATTTGAGACAAAGAAAACGACAGAAAATGTAATGAGCGCATTGCAGGAACTGATGTTTGTGCACTACAAAAGCCCTGAGAACGAGGCAACATCAAAGGGACCAAGCCAGAGATTGAGGTGTGCCCGTAAAAATGATAAGCCAGAGAAAGTGAAGAAAACGGCCAAGGTATTTCATAATCTCAACAATTCTAAAGAGTACAATGTAGAGCACAAACCATTACAGCAATAGATAGGACCTTCAGATGTACATGATTTCCATTCTTTAATGTGTGTGGAGGCATGCAATATAAAAAGTTAGTGTCATTCCTTGAATGACAACATGACCTATTGAAATATTGTAGTGCCAATCTTATTATGTGAAAACATTTGTTAACATATGCAGGAGCTGACATGGTAAGTTGTTTACATACATGAGCAATTCATTTTTTTCTATTTTTATGTAAATGTACACAAAATGGCACACAAACAATACGCAGTGGATGCATATTACATCCTCTGACAATACATTTGTTGTGTGGCAGAAGGGGAATTTAGGGAAGGAATCAACAAAGTAGTGTGTGGTTATCTATGTTTGGTGGTAAAAAACAAGCTCTCGTTGGGGGAAGCACTCCTGCTCATGGACCATTATTGTTCATGCTTATGAGTTTGGAGTAACTGAATCAGCGGAGCTGTTATTTAGTTGTTCAAGTAATTGTGTGTTTCATACTACTTCTTGTATTTCATGTATAATAGCGGCAATGACACAACTGGGTGCATTTCAATTTTGCAGGAAGAAGAACTTGTTCATGGAGACATGATACTGCTAGACAATTCTGAGCCTACAAAGCATGTTGGTGTTGGCCAAATCGTGCAGTCAAAATGGCACAATGAGAATGGGAAAAAAACTGGCCATTACCTAACCCTAATGCAAATCCGCGTGAAGAGTGTTCTCTCCTCACATTACTCAATCAAATACATCCGTTTAGATGACAAGGGGGAAGTGGAGTGCAGCACCCTTGGAGAAGCGTTTGCAAAGGGATGCGTTATATGGTGGCCAGCACCACCTACAATGCTGAGTAGATTATCTGCATTCTAGATTTTATGCAGTTCGGTTATAAGCTATGTTTTGAATAGCATATATATGTAGAGTTGACAGTTTTAATGTTGAATATTGAATTCAAAATTTTGTTGTTACAATGTAATGATCCCATGCATCTTTATGCAATGACAGTTGTCATGGAACACTGTGGCAATCGTATGTGGCCAATAGCTACGGATCCTTTTATTTACGATATTGATTTATGAAGTTTGAACTTCAGTACATCTGATTTGTAAGTAAATGTAACAAATGCATGCAAATTTTTGATTGCATGATTTCAGCGTAAATCATGATATCTATGAACCCTAGAATATATATGAAATGAATTGTACTGAATTTGGAAACCAAGATTCATCCGGGACATTGATGGATGAAAAGCAAATCTTAGTTGTACCGTCAGATTTGGAATTTTAAGTTGTAGAAGGGCGTCAATGTCAACCTTAAAATCAACTGTCAGCCGTAGATTACAGTCAACTTTGTACGGCCAATACACAAGTACATAAATAGATCATCCCATCAAATATCACATCCAAAAATACAAGACGTTCACGGAACTCACGGATTTACACAAGGTAATAAGTATTTATAAGAAAAGAAAATGTACATACATGAGAGAAAACCCATCAAATAGAGCAACAACATGTGTAGATGTACGAGTCGCATTCAGCAACGACGTCACTTTCAGAACGCGGCCGTGAAGTCCCGTAACGCACGCATAAAGTTATCTTTGAATTGCTGTTGAAGATGTAAATGTCACCAAAAACCACCGGACATGTTTTCCATTAAAAAATACATAAACGCAAACAGGAAATTTGCATTCAAAACTTGCAATGTCAAACAAGTTTTTCTACTAGTGTAAGCAAGTACTCTTTCATCATCTATACAAACGCATATGTATGTATGATCATTCTAGCAAGCATTTCACCAAATCTTATATCCAAAATTTGGTGGTCATCTAAATGTATGGTAGGTTGATGGAATTGGAGACTCTAGATTTGGAAGGTCACCCAAATCTATGGTATTTGAGTAGACACTTGAATTATGAATTGGAGTTGTCACTAGAATCCAGATTTCAGCCGACCACCCAAATACTATAGATTTGAGTGACCTTCCAAATCCAGAATACAAGCGTCCAATTGAACATTATGAATTTGGTTGACCACCCGAATTCCAAATTGTTCAGACCATGTAAATACCATAGATTTGGGTGACCACCCAAATACCATTGCATTTGGTGATCATGTAAATCAAGAATTCGGGTGGTCATCCAAATTATGGATCCAGATGATCACTTGCATCAATGGTATTAAGTTGGTCACTTGAATTCTAGATTTGGGTGGTCACCCGAATCTATGATTAACAGGTGCTCACACAAATATCCGGAATGTAAATGAATTAACAAACTCTAGATTCGGGTGGTCTCTTGAATCCTGAGTTCCATACACCATCTAAATGCCATAGCTTAATTTCACCACATCTGAACCATAGATTCGGGTGACCACCCAAATCTAGAATTTGGATATACTACCTCACCCTGACCCATTAAGATTATTGTGACATATTCTAGTGTAAATGTATTAGGTGAATATCATTCTCGACTTATCGCCAATCTCTGCCTCAACCGTAAGCTTCCTCCGTCAACATGAATTTAGCGAGTGTTTTGTCAAGCGCCGCGGTGATATGTTTGCACGTTGCGGGACATGCAATAAAAATAAGCAACTCCGAAATGCGCATCCTCTAGGATCCAGAGCGTTCAATGTTTATAATCAAGAATTATAGGAACATCTTGCTGATCAAGAGGCTCACCATCAAGCCTAGTACGCCTCCAAGTACATATCTGTTACCAAGCCTTGTCAAGTTCTCACAATTACACACAACAAAATGGACCACTCAAAGACAACCTCTCCAAGTTTGGCTTTGAAGAACAAGAGTATTGATGGCCTCATGAAGTTGCCGATTTTTGTCACCAACATGATTGCGCACGGACATGGAGATGTGTGCTTCGCCCATTGTGCGCTTGATCTCTATAAAGCTAACTCAAATCACAATGTCGGGTCCATCGCAAAACTACTTTGCAACCTTGAGCAACCTAGGCAATTGTTAACAGGGTGACTTTTTGGCCAATCTAGAAGAACACCTTTAGCAAAAGCGCTTCTTCAAAGAAGTGATAACTGTATTCCTCCTGTGACAGATAGGGACGACGCTAGCCAAAGTACTCCTCTCTTATTGATTCTGCATATCCAACTGGACAACTGCTGGAAAGATAATAAAAGCAGATTTGTATTCTGTTTTTGGTCTCTACTCGTTGCAAACTGCATTTTTGAGGAAATTGTAGTGTCGTTTCTATTGGTTAGACATACACATGAAAACATTGATGCATCTTTTGGAAGATGGAGTATGAAGCTTTGTGAGAAGGACCACCCCACTCTTCTGCACCTGATGGAGTCATTCATGAATCTTGATCCAAAGTCACACAAAGTTATGCCACACTTGATTGAGGAAGTTCCAAACTTCAAGGACTTTGTTGCTCCATATTTGCCGAGGAATAGAAATGAACTCATTGGCCACACTAGAGGGCTACAGTTCAGATTCTCATTGCAAGAGCGTGAACCAATCATGCAGTTTAAAATCCAATGCACGGAGGATACTTGGAAGCCTGCGAAGGGAATCAAATTGTGGGATGTGGATTCTAAAGGTAACTAGCGATGGCCTTGTGGCGTTCCTTTTGCGGCGGAGCCAATTGCAATGAGACATCAAGAGGAGATTGTAAAGGGCTTATCAAGTTTTCTTGTATACTAGGAATCCCTTGCTGCGAAAGACACAATCAATAATTACTTATTAAACCAGGGGATCATCATAGACTACTGGAAGGCGGTGAAGGATGCATTGGAGTTGCCAGCTCCTGCATATGTTGCAACCCTTGTGGAAGGATTCTAGCCAGATAGTCAAACTCAAAATAGCGCAAATGACCTTTTCAACACTAATAGAACGACTAGAGAGGAGTTTGCCAATGATGATCACTTCATTGGTCCTCGACGGGACCGTCCACAGCCATCATTTTGTGTGGCCAGAGATTGCTCAAAAAGATACATGCTTTTACTTCATCCTGGTGACAAGGACAAAGCACCAAAGCCCATTTGGGTTGCCTTAGCTTTGTCAGATCCAAAATTGTTGGCAATAAGCAAAAACTTCAAGAAAATTTACATTCAATACTTCAAACCTACCGTAAAAGATCGTGACGTGCAAGCTTACTATATTAAATGGGATTCTGTAAACAGAGTTCCAGTGAAATGGAAGGCCAACTCTCTACAAGCTCCTTGTTGGGTCCACACAAATTCCATTTTGAGCGCGTGGAAACCAAGAGCAGGCGCAGTGATTATTTCTATTCCACATGCACATGTAATTGCCGCGAAGGACAATCTTCTGCACTACAGTGATGGCGACAGTGACGCAGAGGATGGCAGCTTCAAGTAGTTCTATACATATTGTTGATGGCCATTATTAGAGTAATGCAGCTGCCTCAAACGTTTGACCGGGCGCACGTATAAATAGAATAGAATGTTTCTTCATAGTAGCGGGTAGATACATTTTGTAGGAGTCTAGTACCGCATTACGCCACTGCTAATAGTTGTACAGCCTACTGAGATTAGGGTGAGGACCTTAATTCCAAGACAATGCTCTACTTGTTTGGAGGCAGTAAAATTATAGGGTGATTGGCAATTTCAGGTTTGCAAGTTAATCCGCCAATGCACTCTCTATTACCAAAGTGATCAATCAGTTATGAATTTCAATATATAACTCTTCTTTTATGCTGATATGTGCGCAATATATATAGTCCAATGACTTGGAGATACCGTAAATAGGCGCAATAGATGTTTGGAAGGAAGTGCGCTTTGAATTTTGCGATTGAATATGTTGTGCGCTAAGAGGATTACACAACCGCAATACCCCGGCAATACATGTTCTGCAGTTTACTCACATTTGGTGACCACTTGAATTCCAAGACTATGCTATACCATTTTGGAGTGAGAGAATATGTATGGCTTAATTGACAATTTTCAGTTTTGATACTAAAGCTCCATTGTCAATTTGGCATCATGGTAACTCTTAAATCCTGCTTTTCATTATATCCTGCCCTCTTCTTGCAAACGTGCATATTAATTTGGATCAGCAAGATTTTGTCAAGTCCCTGGCATTCAATTGCTTGCGAGCATGTAGACATCGTTCTGATTCAAAAGTGTTTGAGGACTATAACTCATGTTCTCTAGAATGCTTCATCTTGGTTCCTTTAGCATAACTCTTTCCCGTTATTTTGTGTGAGATATGATCAGTATCAATAGAGGTGATCACTTAATTTTCACATGTTTGCATATGGTGCTGTTGTACCATGTTTTTTTGCACAAATAAGTATCAGGTGGTCTGTCATTCACATGGTCAGGCTTCTTGAAGAACAAACATGAGATTGAAAATATTATTCCCCACTATGTCTGAAGAATCCCAAATCTTTGAACTTTCATTATTGCATACTATGAACGCTGCATAAGGAATTCAAGATTCCAAGTAGCTCCAACTACCAAATCTTCTAAGCCACTTTATGTGTTGATGCCGGGAGTCCCAAACTGTAGCCGTGTCCATTTTACTTTGACAGGTGCATTGCGGTAACAGTTTCAAGTGGCTCAAACGGATTCAATTGAAATACAAAATGGTACACATGTTTTTCTCCTTTTAATGAATATTGTGTTTATTGTAATATTACAAAGTATTGCTTAAAATCAAATCAAATTTTCACTAAGGCTATTTCATTAAAAATTCCAAAAAAAAAAACTTGACTTAGAGATTGCAAAAAATATATTAAAAACACTATGCACAAGCACAACCAATAGAAGAATGGATGAATATAGGAATTGCAAACAAAATAGAAAAACCACACAACACCAAAGAGACAAGCGGAGTCACATACCAGAGACAATGTTCATACTTGCGATGTCCATCACATTACTAGGTTGCACATCTTGAGATGTTCTTAGCAACCATGACATGCATTAGCTGCTCAAAAATTTCCCTCTTCATGATGGTCTTCAATTTGATCGTTTGAAACAGTATGGGACCAATGTGGGCAACATAATCATATGTTACTCCATTGTTCATAATTGAAAGTGCTCTTGCCATCGACATCTCTCCACTGCCAACTTGACAAACTATGATTCTCTGGACAACGTATCTTGGTTATAGTTGCACTTACAAGGCTTGCAAGTCACAAATTCTCTTGACTATTTTGGACACCAATCTACATGCTATGCAGGCTCCACGATGGAGATAGACGACTTGTACACATTGCATAATCAAGGAGGTCAAGCATTCTAGCATCGGCGGGTTTGATCATTCACGGACGACAACTTTGATCTCTTTTATGCATCCAACGATCGTTGGTCAAGTGTCACGATCCTCTTAAAAACACCCCTCTAGAAACCATGTAGTTATACTTTTTATTGAGAATATCTCGGTAATTTAAAACAAGCTTTTAAAAAAATTCTTTTAAGATATTTCATCATTGATGTAAGGTTGTCAAGAAATCATCATGAAATTCACTCTAAAATCACCAAAAATCTCTTAAAAACATAACATTCAGATGTTCCAAAATTGTGTTTTTTTCCCAAAATAATTAAATTTGTGTTTTCTACAATAAACTTCTTCAATAGTTACTGTAATAAACAATATGGAGTACCAAAGGACATGGTAACAACAACAAAACTACAGAAAAACAAATAAGTAGCATCTAGGTTATAAACCATATAAAGTCCTATTATCTAAAACGTCATATTAGGTAATGTGGGAAAAAGGGAGTTTCTATTTTGTACCCCACCTTAAACAAAAAAAGTTATCTTAAACCTAATTCAAAGATATGTGATTCAATTTGAGCCACTAAGAATTTTTCCCTCTCAAATTCCTCCTCTCAAGTGAGGGCAATTAGGGCACATGTACAAAAAATAATGTTGAGCTCGATTTTAGGTGATCACCTAAAACCTTCAAAAATCCCAAAATGTACCCTTTTACCTAAATTACTTATTATGACATTCTAGAGAGTTGCATGTAATTCCAAGTGGCCAAAATATAATTCAACTTTCCAAGATAAGGCAACTTAATTGTTGAGGCAACCTACATGCAATATTTAGTGTACTGTAGGAGCCCAAGTCCCGGATTTTTCAGATTGGGTGGGAAATTGGGAATGCCACTTGGACTTAGGAATGCTCTTTACGAAAAATAACTTGGCTTTCTCCGAGGAATAAATAGTAAACGTACCGTCCGACGATTCCAATACATGAAACGAAACTTACGAAAGCGGGATGCCGGATAAGGAGTTCGACATTCAAACCGCCCCTGCAATCAATCATGCTATTAATGATCTATTCGATTGAAAGAAGTAAAACTTAAATGCCACCCTGTGAGTCACTCAGGTGAATGTTGTTGCTCACACCTGAAACTCCTGAGAGACGCGGATGCACGCTACTGTTAAGCTTAATAGTAAGTTAGCTACCAAATCCTGTTGAGACTGAATTAAATTGACTAGATCTTACTTTGTTCCATGACGCAGCAGCCCCTGAACGAATGAAGAACTTATAAATAGGCAATTAGGCATCTCTCAAATGGTGATAGTCCAAACAAAGGTCGAAGATCCACTATTTCCACTCTGCAAGCAAACACAGAATACACAGGGTCCCTGGGGTGACCGCGTTTTCTGCCTCTGGAGACGGTTTTCCCGCGGAGCTCGCGGGGAGTCGAGCTCGGCGGCCCCGAATCGATAAAAGACGCCAGTAGCTCCTGAATCGTGATTTTCGCAAATTGGGCAACCACGTTGGCAATTGGGCCCAGATAGTGCGGCAACACACATTCCCCGTTTCTCTCCAACTCCAACTCCTCTAGACTGGCGCTACGTTTGCTCGCATTGGTCGACGGTCACAACGGGCACTGCCTGTGTAGAGGAAAGTTGCTATAAGCACCATCGCTAGCTCCACTCGTCCTTGTCCCCAATCGCTCCCAGTTTTTGTGTACCTCGCTTTGTGTCATCTCCTCCTGATGAGAGCGACCAAGGAAACGTGACTGTAACCTCGCCACACATCGAGCTTCTCATCTGTCTCTCGTACGTCAAAGTCCTCCCTTTCCAAACTTGCAGATCAAGCATACTTAGTGAGATTTCAATGGGTTGTGAATCTGGTTGGTCTGATTCAGTAGCGATGTATGTATGTCCGGTTTGCCGACCAAGTTGTGCATAGATCTCTTTTTTGTGAATCTAATAGCTGTTGATCCAGTGCTGCTAGCTGTGCTCATCATCATCGATCGCACATGATCATTGCCCCATAGTTGTCTCAGGGGATGAAGGATATCATAGCTCATTGAACTCGTTTGAATTGGGATCTAATCTAGAGTGGTGCATATAATATGCAGTGAAAACGTCAAGATGGTTGCTACCTCTGGGCTGAAGCTCGTAGTGGTGGTGGCGGTGCTACTGGTGGCGCTCTGCGCATCAACAGCTTGGTCAGTGGCGGTAGCGGTACCATCGCCGTGGGCTGATGATGGACACATCACGTATTACGGCTCACCCGACGGGGGAGGAACGGAGGGAGGAGCATGCGCATACCAGAACACTGTGGCACTGGGGTACGGGACCATGACAGCAGCACTGAGCACGGCGTTGTTCCAAGGCGGAGCAGCGTGCGGGGCGTGCTTCCAAATCAAGTGTAAATCCGTGGTCGAAACCACCGCTGTGAAAAACTGGTGCCTCAGCTACACTGCTTCCATCACCATCACCGCCACCAACTTGTGCCCACCCGGGTCAGAGGGCACGTGGTGCGACTCTCCTCGGCGTCATTTTGATCTTCCGATGCCGGCATTCTTGACTCTTGCGCAGCAAAAAGGTGGAGTGGCGCCTGTTTACTACCGTCGTGTCCCTTGCGTGAAGAAGGGAGGGGTCCGGTTCACCCTTGGAGGCAATCCTTGGTTCTTCATGATCCTCATCCACAACGTCGGCGGTGCTGGTGACGTGGTGGCCGCGAGTATCAAGTGCCCGACCTCGGATTGGCTCCCTATGTACCGGAACTGGGGTTCACTCTGGACTGTTAGCTCGCAACTGACAGGTGCTCTTTCTTTTAAGCTTACTTTGAGCGATGGGACACTCTTCACCTCTACGAACGCTGTTGGCACCGGATGGACGTTCGGGCAGACGTGGGAGTGCACGACCAATGCCGGGAGCTATTGAGATCGAATGATCCAGTAGTTGTCGAGTTTGGCTGGGGGATATTAGCTGTATCTGAGATGTGCCTGCTTTTGAGCACGCCTCGCAGGGTAGCCAAATGAATGGGATTGCTGGCTTACTCAGGTGCGCTATTGGAAGCAGTTGTTTTTCATTTGTTTAGTGTGCATTGATTGGGACGGGAGCTGGTTTATCTCTGGTTGGAATTTCTCGTTCTGCTATAATACATTTGATGTGTTTGTATTCATCCCTTATAAATGGCTGGGCAGCGCAAATTGTCTGCCGCCAATTCGCTCTATTGCACGTCTAGTTGCGTAGTCACCCAAGTGTAAGTACTACGTTTCAACATCGTGCAATATAGCAGTCTACTTGATAAACATCCAATATGTGTTGGACCTGTTTTTTTGCAGTTTTTGGTAGCCGTTCCCTTGAAAGCATTCGAATGAATAATAGATGTTGCTTTGCCTCGAATACTAGTAGGTTTTGTTGATTTGAGTGTAGATAACTGTATGATGCTCAACCTTCACATCGACTCAATCAAAATCAGAATCATCATGATTTAAAATACTTTCCGTGTATTACTTGTAACTTCATTCCCGTTTGATTTATGGATCCCGAAATGGCGGAAGTCTAGAAAGATGGCGTTCATCCAGTTGACCGTCTGGATTAGGAGTTAGACATTCTGTATCACATTCTGCAAGTGATGATGTTCAAGCTATCACACTTCTCAACGGACGGGAGCTGAAAATCACTTCGCTTTCATTATTGAAAATCGTGGCACTCTTTGCCATGTTACTTCTGGATCGCAAATTTCTAATGATTTGACATATCCACTTATCCAGTACTTTCATGCATTCTGACGAGGAACGGTTTAGTAGAAACTAGAATTGTGGATGCCGGGAATTTATCACTCAGTTTCCCTCGAAAGCAACTATGTGCAAATTGAAGCCCTTTTTGAGAACTATTTTGGCGGGCTTATTGTGAGTTTAAAAAAAAATCTGAACACAATCTTGACGTTTCTGATACTTAGACTTTTGGAAGATGGTAGAGTTTCTTCACACAGTGGGAAAGTTCATCGGCAGGTTTATTAAACCGGGGTAATTTGAAAAAGGGAATTGATGTGCGTACCACACCTTCTGGACTATCCCATTATACCCTGGTATAAATTTTAGATTTCTACCGTCAAAAAGCTAAATTCTAAATTTGAGAATTTGGAATTCAGATTTGGATTAAGAGACTTGGATTTTGTCTAGAACCATAAAAAATGTTGTAATTGGACAACACCCAATGAAAAAGCTTAGCTTAGGGGAAAAATATAACTTTTACTTTTGTTTATAAAAAAGTTAAGTTTTTTCATTGGGTGTTATGCAATTAGAACTTTTTTTGTGATTTTAGTAAAAATTACGGTCTCTGAGTCCAAATCTGAATTACAAAGTCTCAAATTCAGCTTTTCGATGGTAGAAATCTAAAATTTACCCCGGGGTGTGGTGGGATAGTCAAGAAGGTGTGATACGCATAACAATTCCCTTTGGAAAAAGGGAGAATTATGAATACATTCGTCTGGAACGTCGGGTCGTTACAATATCTAGTTTTCAGAGCGGCGTGCATAAATTTTTGGCGCTTCGTAACACAAATCCATGTACGTATACGACCTTCTTCCTAAATGGATGATCGCCCACTCTCCCACTCCGCTTCTTCCGAAACTGGTTGTACTTCTGTATGGCAAGGATTCTCCCTCGCAGTGTGTATTTATAGAGTTCGTTTGAATGGAGTTTGCATGTAAAAATAATACAGATCTGGGTGCAATGTATTGTCAACTAGTTACATTCTCCTACCGATTTTGTAATCTAACGTTGTAGCCCGTGATTGGGTGAGATCGGAATCTATATCGATAGAAATTAGAATAAGTTTTGCTGAATCTGGTGGTCTCGCTCAAGAAAAATCTAGGCTCATTATTCTTTACGGATGCAAGTGCACCTCCACCCCGGCCGCTGCGCCGGGCTTTGTGGGCGGCAGGCGAGGCAGAGCCGGGGCTGGGGTGGTTTTCGCATCCCACCTCGCTCCGCTGCCCCGCTCAGAAATCGGAAACTGCAGTTGTCCGCCTTCACCAATCGAAGTCTGCCGCAGTTTGCCGCCGCCCACCGCTGAACGCCGCCGATTTTAACCTAACACTCCAGAGATTTTAGGGCAGGGTTTTCTTTTTGGTTTTCTGACCAACTGCTGTGTGGCATTCTTTGTAATTGGTTTTGTAGCTTGCGGACTCCATCCCTATTTTTGGTAGGAGTTGAAGGTGACCCTATGCATGGGTTTTTGCAGCATCATGACTACTAATAATGAAATTAATAATGAAATTAATAATGAAATTAAGGAGAAATTGGCATAATCAACTCAGTTGACAATTTTTTTTGGATTTTGTCTCATCATGAAATGATAGCATCAATTCTCAATGCGATAAAATTTTTTGTAAAATCCTAGACTGCAATATAATTTCAATATAATTTCTATTATTGCAGTTTGGCATTTTTGGATTTTTTCCCCTTTTTTTTTATCATGTAGGCTTGAAGCTCACCTTCTTTTTTTTTTTGAGGCAATTGGGCATTTAAATGCTCAAAAACAAAAACCTAAAGTTTAGGAACTTTAATTTCCTTACTTGCTTTCACTTACTTGCTTCTTTTCTTTTATGCTTGTTTTTTGCTTAGTTTGGAAAGAGGGGGGAGAGATAGAATCATTTTGTATGTGGATGGAGGATCACTTGGCTTCTAATAATGAAAAAGAACAATTTCTCCTCTTGTTGCAATGTATGAGTGATTTTCAAGTTGCTTGAGAGATGAGGGCAGATAAGGTAGACAAACCCATACCCAACCGTTTAAGGGTTGGGGTACCTCAAGGTCTTGGAAAATTCAAGAATTTATTTTGTAGGGTTAGTCTTTCAACAAGTTATCATGGAACATAATTTTTGTGGAAAAAAGTACTGTAGAATATTTTATATTAAAGGGCAAAGTTGCAACTCATAGGGTCCTTGTCAGCAATTCTAAATTGACCTTGAAACTGTTTGGATGTGTTTCTATAATGGCACTTGACAGTCCCAATCTCAACCATCCAAATTAGTTTAGCAATTGACATGTGACAAGATTTGCTTGTGCAAGTAGAGTGCACTGCTACACTATGGGTTCAAGAATGCGTAGTGAAACCCTTAAAAGTAAGGTGCGAAATTGAGGAGCTGTCGGGAATGGGTGTGTCTACCTTAGTATAAGTTGGATAAGTTGGAGCTCCCTTCTAAGCGCGGCACCTAACATTGAGGAAAGTATTCCGCTTGTAGATCACAAACAGATTTGGAATAATTCGTTTGCAAAAGGATTGATTTTTCTGCTAAAGTCATTTCAACACCATTATCAAATGCGTACGTCAATTTTCTCCAAAACTTATGATGCAATTGTCAATGATAGCTCATTTTTTTCAAACATAAGTTGATGCAATTAGGCAGCCGTGCTTGTTTTTTATTCAAAAAAATCACATCCACCTTGCACATATTTGGTTTTGATATAGTTGCACATGGTGTTTGAGTATATTTGAATTGCTTAGTCTATTGCTATCAAGAGTTTTAAGAGTTAAGCTACTGCTTTGATAAAAAAAAATTGATCAATGATTTTAAAGGCGCTTTATAATAAGAAACAATTTTGCATCCATTACAAAATAAAAAGCTGCATAAATTTTTAGCATATTTGACTTCAGTAATTGCATTTATTGAATATGGAGGAATTGTTTGGTTAGATGGCAAAACCAAACTGAGGATAAAAATGGAAATAAAATTTTAGTTGTAGAAACAATTGCTTCAAAAAATCTCTAAATATGGAAAGTTTGGATCTAGTACGGTAGTGCATGGTTAACATGAAGGCATTCGGACAGTTTTTCTTTTTATCTTACAGAAGCATTCATTGTAGCAGAACTCACCATGCAAAAAAGGAAAGTCATGCTTCTAGACTTCCTCCTTGCATGCAGGGCGCCAGCTTAATGGTAAAGGCAGATTTCTCTTATGTAGGCACGTTTTGTTCATAAAGCAACCCGTGAACATTAATGCAAGAGGTGCTTTTTTCTTATGGAAACATTCTTTCTTACCCAAGCAAAGAACTTGGCCTTACTGGGACAGGGACAGTCATGTTAGGCAAGCATTTTTGTTACATAGGTTAATCCTATGGAGGCACCACTATAATGACATTGACATGGTGTGTAAAAGCATGCTAATGGTTAATCACTTATAAAATAGAATATCATGCAAAAAAAATTTGTTATCTTTCAAGAAATGGGATTAGATTATATAAGACCACGTTCTAAAAAATCATAAAAAAATTACAAAAACAAAAAAATAACATGCAAAATTGCAAGAAAGTACAAAAAAGATGTGGAACAAATATTTGGTATATTACAAGCACAATAAAGAACATTTTAAAATGTGGCATGACTTTGGAGTAACTTTGACTATAAAGACTAAGGGAACCGTTTGTATTATTACGCACGACATGGTCATTCAAGATAAAGAACCAAAATGTGATCTGAATCAAAAAAGATTGTTAGATTTAATAAATGCTATTATCAAACAATATATGTCCTTTGTTATTTGAACATTTTGCTAATCAATTTATTCAAATATAAAAGAAGCTAGTCACTTGTAACTCATAAATAATCTTGTTCAAAATTTATGAGGTCTCAGAGTAAAAGGTGATATGCAATAAAATTTCTTTTTTATTGAAATAAAATACATACAATATAAGGATTTAACTTGTGTTATCTCAACATAAACCTCTTAAAAATGAAAATGATAATTACTAATAGTCTTCACTGTTAAAAAAAGATAATTAAATACAAAAATATTATTTTTCTAATACAATAAAAAATTTAACAAATTCTTTTTTGGCATCGCATCATTTTTTTTGGCTTCTTTTCATAAAGAAAGTCTACAAAATACAATAACTTCCTAAAGAACTAAACATAATTGTATATACATTTTTCAGTTTTGTTCTTTTGTCAATATCTTTCATTAATATTTTTTTTTGCATCACTTATCAAACACAAGTACAAGTTTATTAAACAAGTAAGAAATATATATACATACATGCACAATACAACAAAACTACTAAATTTGATAATTGATATAGAGTTTAATGTTAATTACAACAAATAAAACGTAAAATTAAAATTATATAGGCTATATTTTGATATTATATGCATAAAATCAATACTATATAAAAGCAGGTATTTAACTAAAATTTCTAAATCTCAAATAGAGAAACACACGAATCCATCTATACTTTGGACACTTATAATTTCTAATACATTTTCACTTAGAGTACATTTTACACTCCCAAAACTTTGAGAGCCTTTATCATTACTCTTATAGTGATTACCAAAATTGCTTCTCAAAGAGCATAAAACCTTAGCATGACACAATTTGACATATTTCACCAAATTTAAGTTCAAATTACTTAAGGGTGTTATTTAATTTTTTCAATTCAACAAATTTTTTTAACACCTCTCCTTTCTTTATATCAACCCCTCATATTCTTATAAGAGCACAACACACATACATCACTCAAATGGAAATTTCTCTTACAGATTGTTTCCATGAAACAATAAACATTCTACAATATTACATGGATAGAATTTATTCTCATGAGTTTATTATGGATGCATGGGCAATCACGAAGCAAGCCCGTTTGCAGTAGATACAAACAAATCAAAGTACACTAAGAGCACATGTGTAGTAGGGACTTGCTGACACAGTTGGAGATGTGCCAATGAAGAAATAGACCTTCAAAATCTTGGTCAATGAGTTGTATTGCCTTCATCATTTTCAAGGAGTTCTCGTAACATGCTTGGTAACATGTTCAAAAAAATTCAAGATTCTATGGCAATCACTCAATACTTCAAACATCATGACATTTTTGAGACTATGACAGTAAATCCTGAATGACATGAAATTAAAAACTCACTATTATTGCATCAACAGATGTCCAATCAACCCAATTTAGTGGCCCATGTTTTTAGACTCAAATCACAAGCATCACTTTGAGATATTGTGTATGACAATATTATTGGTTGAGTAGTAGCTCATGTCTATATAATAGAATCCAAAAGCGTTGATTGCCACATATGCATTTTTTAATATTTTTTGCAAAGGAAGATAAAATATTTGATGTAGCAGATTTGGATTGCATTGTTTGCAAGGAGTTTCTTGACCCATGAGAAATTCATGTTTTATTTTATACAATATTGAAGATAATGGTGCACGGTCCATGTGAAGCTCGCAATCCCAACTTAATGTGTATGAAAGACAGAAATTGTTCAAATTGTTATCCAAAAACATTTCAAGAGTTGACTTCCATAAATGCTAATGCATATCCATTGTATTACAAAAGGAACAACATATGTTGTGGCTATGAGGCACGTGACATTTTGGTCGATAATTGGGATGTTGTTGCTTACGATTCATATTTTGTCTTGAGATATGATTGTCGTCGCATTAACATTGAAGCTTGTATTTCAATTTGTGCAGTGAAATATATCCACAAATATATTTACAAAGTCACAATTGTACAACTATGAGTTTTGGTTGTAAAACTAATGAGGTAGACCAATACTTGGATGCTCGATATGTTGGTGCCCTTGAGGCTGCTTGACAATTTTTTGCATAGGATATGCATGAAGAATGCCCTAATGTGGTGTGACTTGCTTTACATTTGCCCAGGATACATAAGGTGCCGTTTATTCCTAAGGACGATGTAACAAAAAGTTCTTTAAAGGGTAGAGCGTGAGGTAACCACATGAACTAGGTGTATGGCAAGATGTGCTATAGATGCAAATGCTCAACAATACACATATTTGGTGTTTCCTCCACACTATGTGTAAAAGAGGAGTACAAAAGAGTGGATCCCTAGAAAAACTTGATTTACACTTGAAAGACTTTACTTTGCTAATCCAATATCTAAAAAAAGATACTACCTACATTTTACTGTTAACAATTATGTGTATACCAATATCATACAAAGACCTTCAAATAGTGGATCATCTTTACAACACGTTCAAAGATGCATGTTTAGCATGATGATTGTTGGAAAATGATGGTAAGTAGGTTTCATGTCTAGAAGAGGCTTCAGTCTTGCGATTGGGATAATAGCTTTTAACTCTCTTTGTCGCATTACTCATTCACACGGAATGCAATTTTGTGAGCGGGAATCCATGAGCCATGAGCTGTGAGCAAAGATTTTTTTTCAAAATACTCAATTTCATCTATAATTGTGTACATAGGGCCTTATAATTATACATTTTAAACCTTTATCTTCTAACAAACTTTTTTTATAAAGTTTTTCCATTGATTTTGAGATCAAAATTGATTCTTGCTTGCCAAATCTTGGCTCACCGCTCACAGGCTCACCATTCTACACTCTTAAAATAGTGTTGTCCATGTAAGACATCTACCACAAATACAACAACAATTGCAATTTTAGGATCCCAATGAGCATCAAATACTCAATTATAGATTATTTTTTGTTGATGAGATTTTAAGAAATGAGTACAATAAATCTTTGGCCAACTTCCCTAGAATGTCACAATCAAAAATTCACTAGAATTTTCATCGTCCTAATCTCTTGAGTGTTGAACAACTAGAATGTCACAATCAAAAATTCACTAGAATCTTCATTGTCCTAATCTCTTGAGTGTTGAACAACATGTTTGGACTCAAGACAATCTCATACTATCATCAATGACCATGGCCTCTCCTAACCATAGAACAAATGATTATTTATCAAGAAAGCTTAGCATTGGTGAGTAGAAACTAGAAGAAAACTAGAGGAAAACTGCGTTGGAACTCACTAAATTATATCATGTAATTTATGTTGAGTTCCATGTTCCCAACACAAAAATTTGTTGAACTACCCAAAATTTTGCACTATTTAGCAAAATTTTGCATTGGGAACATGGAACTCAACATAAACTACATGATATAATTTACTAGGTTTCAACGCAATTTTCTACTAGTGAGACTTAGTGGAAGGACATTTTTTCTTGATGAATATGTTGGAACAGGAAAAAAAAATTTGTGTAATGCAATTGCAGCAAAACTTTGGAGCAAAGAGGAAATTGTAATATGTGTAGCATCGTGTGGTATTGATGCAGTTTTCTTATATGGTGGACACGTTATCCTAAAAGGACAAGTCAATATGACTTCTTTTGCAAAAGTTATAAGCAAAAACAAGCCGCAGAAGGTGAGGGGGACAGAATGTAGTATAGGTCATTCTTGCAATCACCCCTCATTCAAAAAAATTATGGTGGTATAAATAATATTTTTTCAAAAATTGATAATTTTTTTTAAATGGATCATTTTATCCACTTTAAATGAGATTGTTGACAACATCAATAATGAAGTCCTTCACACATTCTTAGGACAAACATTCTTGAGTGCAAATGTTGCAATTCTAAAAGCAAGTATTAACAATCATAGTATATATCATATAGAATATCTTAATTCTTTAGAGTTGCTTGGATTGAGATTTTCAAAGTTACAACTGAAGGTTGGATGTTTTATTGAGTTGCTTCAAAATATTACTCCAAAACGTGGTCTTTGCAATGGTTCTTGCCTTATTGTGACGCGCCTAAGCAACCGTGTCTTTGGAACTAGGATTCTAACCAAAAGTCATGCAAGAGGTAAGGTAGCAGCATCCATAAGCGTTGTGTCTCCATGGGTGTCACCTGACAGTGGCAGGGCTAATTAATAAAAAAACAAATGGTTGTAGGTAAATTAGTGATGGTTATGGGTGATGAAGTGATGGTTGTGGGTGACTAGCATGAGGTTTTGAGTACCCATCTCACTATTTAAGAACCAACAAGCCTTGTGATTAGCATCTCTTACACATGGTTCTTACAATTTCAGTGAGTTAGGAAATTGTTTTACCTACTCCAAAACCCTTATTTCCATGCTTATGGATGCACCTACCTTACTACATTCATTCCAAGAATTACATGCACTGCAACCAACAGCAAGAGATGTACCTTTCAAACTCTCAAGACGACAATTTCCTATGAAATTGGCTTTTGCTATGACAATCAATAAATCTCAAGGTCAATTTGTTAAAAATGTAGGTTTGGATTTCCAAACCCCAATATTCTCCCATAGACAATTGTATGTAGCACGCCCTTGGACAACATTCATCCATTTGTTGAAAGTGCTTATTTTTGAACTTGTAGTGAAAATAATGAATAGTGTGTATTCCAAAGTTCTAATATATAATATTAATTGGCAAAAATCATTTTTAAGAGTGTTTTTGTCCATTTCTCTAAAGCACCACTCTATAAATACTAATTGTCTTTGAACCCATTTTTTGAACACTTAAGTATGCTATGCACAATTTAATTCTAATTCACAATGGATAAATATTCAAAAAAGTAAAATAAAAGCATAATTAAATTAGGATTAAAATATGGTCAATAGCACAAGGCCACACTATTAGGAGCTAAAACAATTTGTAGCTTTATTAAAATTAAGGGAATTGATACATATACCACCCCTTCTTGACTATTCTACCACACCCTACTATATATGGTTAATATTTACAATATTAAAATAGGTGTGGACCACAGGAAAAACATCACTAATATGAAAATACAACTTGACATAGAAGTTTTAGTTTTAGTTTTATGTTTGAGCTCTTAA
>OY987243.1:9923083-10036506 GCA_963920765.1 Ulota crispa
AATATGTTCTTCACTTAGAGCAATAGACAACATTTACCTCAAATTTGTATTAAAAAAAACTTTGTGAAACTTAATCACTTGGTTATACAATAGCTTAACCTTCTCAATGCAGTCATCTTTGCTGGAATTCAACTCATCAAGGTTGTAAATCATAGCATAAACTCTAAGAAAATTGCCCATGGCACATATTACTAAGGATCTCTCATTTTGTCTCAAAGCTTTGCTTTGACTGTAATATAATATCCTTATATTACAAGTTGCAATAGGACTGTGCAATTATTTTTCAAAAACATGTCATGACGCTGCACGATATCCCTCATTGCATTCTAAAATTTTTAAATTGCATTTGACACAAATATACAAGCTTATCATCTTCAATTTTAAGCTTGTTATTGATTTCAAAATATTAGACAATGGGTTCTTCATTGACTTTATCCACAAAAAAATTGCAATCAAATAGCTTAAAGTTTTAATTGTATTGATAACTTGGATGTGATATTACAAAGGTTAGTATGATTGTAGTAGTATAATTGTAACTATTTTGTTTCATTGAATTTTTTTAGTCAATTCTAGCTTTTTATTTTATTAGATAGCATTGCTAGATACTATATCAATATGTTGTATTTGTTTTTATAAGGATCTATATTTCAGATATCTATATATCCCTAAAAGCAAAATCCAACATTTCATGTTTCCTAGTTTATATTTGGTTGCTTTTAATTTTTAACTTAGTTCAAAGATTAATTTTGCACTAATTTAGAATTCTTGTGTGTTTTGTAGAAATTTTAAACATTCTTGTTCTTTCAAGGATGCAGTCTATATGGATTCAAGTCAGTTTAGCACCTTATGTTTGTTGCATATTTTTCATTTTTTATATTGTGAATTTCAATTTTAACCTCAATCCCCAAATGCCCAAAGCCACTTTGGGGAAAAAGATGGATTTTGAGTAGGCTTATACTATTAAGATTTAAGATCAATTTTCAGAAGAAAATTTTCTATAAAGGTTATGCAAGGATAAATTTTGATTGAAATTGAATTTACTATTCAAAAGTTATGGGGGATTTTGGAGAATTTGCACATAGGGGGCAAATCAAGCATGCTAATTGTTGTTGATTTCCTTCATGAGCAAGCAAAAATGCAACTTTGCTGGGAATTGAAGCAACGAGTGGAACTCTTGTATTTTGTGTTATATCCCTAGGACTTTTCAAAGGCACATATTGAATGAGGAGAATTTGATGTCTTGAAAAGAAATTTCAACGTGCTTTAGTCTAATAAGAATTAATTTCATTCATCAAGAACATTTGATGATTGCAAAAATGGTGCAAAATGTTTCTAATGATGTAAATAGATTTGAGAATGTATTGAGAAGTCAGAAAAAACATACTGCAATCCTTCATTTGAGTATGTCAAAAGCATTAGTGTATTAGATATATACATTAGCTTTTGAACAACAATGATTACTAATTGTTTTTACTACATCTTTCTCTTTTTGTAATTACAAATAATACTTGGAATTTGAATATATTATATTATTTTTTATTTTTTGAATGTATGCCTTGAATTTTGACTTGCAAGAGAACTTGATGTAATGTGAATGGCTGTAGTATAAGACACCATAAATCAACAAACATTTTGCAACAAAATGTCCAATAGTGATTGAATTTAAACGCTATTAATTTTTTTTGGCAAAAAACAACTCCAATCTTCTTCTGTAACTTTTTTCCTAAGGTCTCCTTGCTTAAGGTAGGACCACCCAATCTCGAGCGTTTAAGAATCCGACCCCTATGTACCCAAATTATTAATTTCACTTCTGAAATGAACAACTTTAGTACATAGGGATCAGATTTAAAACCCGCTCGGGAATAGGTGGTCCTACCTTATAACTTAGTTGCGAAGAGTTTCACCTTACTAAGGGGCACCATGAAAACATCAAAATAAGCCCCTTAGAGCATTTCATGTAGCACGTTTAAAGTAGCACTTGGAAACTAGGTTTGAAGGGGACGGGAATAGCAAGTAGCGCAACAAGGTGTGAATTTCTCTTGCAGTCTGGAAGATTTGAACGCCTGCACTTGCCCTACAACAAATTGCAAGGGTACTTGTGGAGCCAAAGCGTGAATAGTGCGTGAATAATGTTTGGCAGGGACCGTGAAGGGGGCTTGGAAAAAGCTCAAATTTGACGTGAAAGTGGCCAAGCCTGAAAGGTCCCGCTCTTGCACATCAAGCTGTTACGGGTTGCACGCAAAGGGTTGTTTTGATGTGCTGCAGGAGATGCTCTTATGCTTTTAACCCCCAAATGACATTGAGGACAGAATGTGTCCTCAATCAATTTTTTGAAGTGAAGTATGTAAAACCTTACCAAATTGCTATTTTTAGTAGTTTATATTTTTGAAATTTTCTTTTTGAAGTTTAGTTTTAGCTTCAACAATCAAATCTTGAAAATTATTGATTGTGATTTTTCTATTCAAGATTCTCTGCAAGGTGTCCATTGCAATCTTCACCTTTTTAGTGTTGAGGGCTCTTGGGAATGAGCCTCAAATACTCTAAATCTTTGAGAAAAAATCACATTAGAAATTCATTTAAAAAAATTGTAGAGCAAATTTTGAGGAGTCATAAATTGATTGGGGTTACGCATGTTAGGCCTTTTAACATCATATTTTTTTGGTGATCAACTTCTTAAATTTAACATGTGAAAAGAAGATTAAAAGACTTCAAATCACTTTCATAGGTTTAACACCCTCATAATCAAACATTATAATTTTTCAATCCATAAGAAATATTGTTGTGTTTTCTTTTCTAATGTGATCTCTACCATGCCTAATTTGATTTTACACGGTTACATTTCAAAAAGAATTGATATAACTTACCAAAACGTTGGCTTCTTGTGGAAATTAGAGCAAGTTCCTAGAAGCTCAAGAAATCCCATGTCATTCTGGGGTTCACGATAACAGAAATATCCCTCATCCAATGCGACCCCGAATCCCCAGCCATAGAGCACCAACTCATGGCCGCGCCAGCCAATGAGAACGACAGCATCCTAAAACCGTGGATCCTACCGGGTGGGCCAAGCAGCGGGGGCGAAGCCAATGGCGTGCGCAGGCAGCGGCGATCAGTGGATAACGCAAAATACCCAATCCACACATTCGCCATCGCCAACCCCTCTTCTTCATGTAACTCACACGCTCCGCCCTGTCTCGTATCCTACATCGTCATCACGATCTCCCTCCACTTCCCACACAAATTGCACCAAGTATCGCAGCAGGGCACCGTTTTAGCAAGCTCTAGCTATGGCGTGCACCATGTCGTCCGGGCTCGCCATGTCGTCGTTGGCGTCGTCCAAGAGCGCGATCTCTGGTACCTCCGTCACCGCATCCCGTGTTGTTGCTGCCCCTGTCGCGGCCCGGAGCTTCGTCGTCAGGGCGTCCAAGAGCGAGGACAGCGAGGGCGTCAGCCGTCGCATGGCGATCGCCTTGGTCGCTGGGGCTGTCGCGGCTGGGTCTCGGATTGCGCCTGCGAATGCTGCCTATGGCGAGAGTGGTGAGTTCAAATTCTCGTTCTCCACGTTGGGTTATGAAATCTTTTTGCAACCTTCACCTTTACCTTCTTTCTTCAAAGGCCTTGCTTTTTGGATTTTATGTGTGTTTTCGAGATTGCCGCATGCCTTAGCACGATCTGATGGGTTTTGTGAATATTGCCCTTGGCAGCCAATGTGTTCGGTTCTCTTAAGAAACAGACTGGATTCAAGTCCTTCACTGGCGAAGGCTTCAGCTTGGACATCCCGTCCAAGTGGAACCCGAGCAAGGAGAAGGAATTCCCTGGCACGGTTGTGAGATATGAGGACAGTTTTGATTCCGTCAATAACTTGTTCGTGTCCATCACGCCGGCCGGGAAGAGTTCCATCACCGATTACGGTCCCCCGGAAAAGTTCTTGGATGAGGTACCTCTCCTTTACAACCCATCTCTCGTTCAGCTAAAGAGGCAGTCCATATATCATTCAGCTTAGCATAACAAATGTGAAGTGAACAGTATGTATTGTATACAGCACTACTTGACAATGTTTGAATGTGAAGTGATCGAAATGTGTTATGAAGTCTGTCAGTTTACTCAAGTTGGAATGTGAAGTGCAGGATCTGGCACAATTTGGATTGTATGGTACACAGCTCGGGGATGTATGTTGAGATTATTTGAATGTGATGTGTACCAGAACTGATTGATGGACGGGTTTGTTATACAGGTGTCGTACCTGCTCGGAAAGCAGAGCTACTCTGGAAAGACGCAATCAGAGGGCGGCTTTGAGAACAACGCTGTGGCAACCGCAGCAGTGCTGGAAGCTAGCACTGTGACAGTGAATGGCACACCTTATTACAAGCTGAGCGTGCTCACGCGTACAGGAGACGGAACCGAGGGAGGCAAGCATCAGCTGATCGCTGCCACTGTGAAGAACGGCAACTTGTACTTGATGAAGGCGCAAGCTGGGGACAAGAGATGGTTCAAGGGTACGAAGAAGTTTGTGGAAGGAATCTGGAACTCCTTCAACGTCGCTTAGATTGTACCTTAGCATGACCTGTCAAATGTCAATATACTGTTTTTTACTACAATCATTTCCAGGGCATTCGTTGGGGTTGGGGTTTTTTTTGGTTAAGTCACTGAACCTATTTGCAGATTAATGTCTTTATTGCATTTATGCAAAGGACTGTGGAGCCGTTTTGAATTTTTGGGCTTGTTCTTAATCCCGCACCTGGTCGATAATTTTCTGTTCAGGACGTTGTCCATGGTTAGGAGACATCGTTTCATTGTGCTTTGTACTTTCCTCGTGTCTTAATGTGGCACTTCAGTGGGATTTTTAAGTGCTACCTTGGAATGTAGCAGAAGAGAGCTTTCTTTGCTTCCGAAAGTGAAACATAAGAATTGTTCAATGGATTTGCCCAGTTGGCCTGACAGTCCTTGTCAAGATCGTACAACTTAGATTTCAAACCCTGAGTATGACCAATGAAAATCATCTGAGTAACAAGTTCACGAACCGGAGATTGACTCAATCTTCCAGTTTTGAAGCTTAACACACTTTCGAGACTCAAAAGCTATAGTACTGAAAACTCAAACAAGTTCAAAAAATTGCGTCAACGTCCCCAACTCATCTCGTGTATTTGTCTTTACTCATGAGCTGTACATCATCTTTGCCAAAGCATTATCCGTGGAACAAGTTTTCATTTGTTCCACACTCCCAGTCAAAGTATCACTGGCATGGTCAGATGAAAAAGTGTGAGGCATCTGGACTACTCGTTGTTGTAGACCTCTGGCAGCTTGAAATACCCTTTCATAAGTGTCTTGCCTTGAATGTTGTATATCTAGTCTAATTGGGTTCTAACGTGTGAAAAGAAAGATTGAAATAATGGGGGTTCGAACATAAAATCTGGCCTACAGGTTTCTCACCTCACAGGATCCTCGCTCAATAGTGAGTTATTTTTGTTCACTCACACACCCAAAGTTTGACAGACCCCTGAGTTTGCAATTAGGGTTTTGTGCACAAGTCAAGGTTTGAGTGTGTGAGACACAAGAGTGGATGAGCCGTGCAAAAGTGAGTTTCTGAAATTCACTCTTGATGCGAATTACTCCTAATGCAAATCACGTTAGGAGTGAATTCCAAGGTGAGTAGCTACGTAAGTTTCTTGAAGAAAGTTGATGAAGTCCCCTAATGTTTGAATGTTTTATGCAAAATAATGACAGACTTTGCTCCCAAGCTAGCTTCTAGTTTATCTATATTTTCTCCTTAATCCTTGAACAACCAAGCTACTATTATACATACTATGTAC
Organism: Ulota crispa; assembly: GCA_963920765.1. Taxonomy (NCBI): domain Eukaryota; kingdom Viridiplantae; phylum Streptophyta; class Bryopsida; order Orthotrichales; family Orthotrichaceae; genus Ulota; species Ulota crispa. Next base: position 9,928,891 of record OY987243.1, read on the forward strand.
GCTGATGTATAATAAGCATTTGCTACCAACAAATTTTTTTGATTTGGGATCTTGACTACCTCACTAGAACAACATTGGTTTATATTCTAATTTCTTTGTTAATCTCAAATGTAATAAAGGTGTGGATGCATTCCAAATACAAGAAAAATACTCCATATTGTACTAGTCGCAAAGGGTTGCTCAATCGTTCAAGGGTTAATACCTTCCAAACAAAAAATATCTTTAACCCCTAAATGCCAAGGTGGTCACCGTGCTTGCCTTGGAACAGTGCTTTACAGTGAATAGTGATCTCCACAATGCTGCCCACATATTATTTATTATTTTTGAAAGTTGCAAAACTCAATAGTGCAAACTGCCCTCACGAAAATTGTAACTACTGGAGCATGGAAACTTCAACCACGATTGTCAATCTTCTCACAAACTAGAGTTTAAAAAATGTAGAGGTAATTTATAAGTCTATTTTTGACATATCAGAATGGAGCCCTTCTCCATGACCACTTTTGAAAAAAGATGGATGCAAAAGCTTTTTGTTCAACCCAGAAATTATTTTTTCCCCACTAAAAAGACAGAAACCGTCTGCTTTGACCTTTAAGGGTTAAAAGGCTGTCATGTAGACGCTTCCAACTGATCTGGACTTGAACACATTGTCACTATAAGTCTTAGTTTGCAACCTCCAACAATCATATTTATGTGAAATATTAGAACTAGGAAGTTAGAGCCTAGTGTGAACTGTTCCTTGGGAGCCCATCACATAAATTCCATACCAAATTTGTATTCATTTTTGTTTTGTGAAAGACATGTTTTTTGAAATGATTTATAAGGTTACATGGTATTATTAAAATAATGAGCTAAAAAAATCTTTTGGGAATTTAATGTGAATTTTTACATGTTGTGATCCTTTCATAATTGTTTCTTTAGAAACACATTTATGACTTGTTGTAAGAAATAATAAACAGTCTTGCTATGTGTACAACTATTAAGTGCACTAAATAATGGTGATTGTTCACTTATGTAGGGATTGATTGTAGAACAAGCAAATGTTAATTTGATGTTATGTTCCACCCTAGTTATTGATCTCCAAATATATCACCAAAAATAAACATTTCTATGATTACATTTTTAATGAAGAAGATAAATGTTAATGGAAAGTAGCAACGGGCTATATTCATGTTGCAAATGGCTTCTAGGGATGCTCTTTAATTCCTATAATTAAAATGTCTATGATCCTTATAATGTGAAATTGGAAATGTATCCAATTTTCAAGGTTCTCAAATGTGTTTGAACATCAAATTATAAATAAGTTTGACATGAGACATGTCAAAAACATATGGGAAGTTTCGAAATTGTTGTTAGGGAGGATTACATAATAAGGTCAGGAAACTTAAAAAAACATAACAAAATCGAAAATCCATTCATTTTTATATACTAAATTAAAGGGAAGAGTGAAAACTCGTTGTTCAAATTAAATTATGGTGCTACACGTCTAGATGTCTTCAAATTGTTCTGAAATTGTCTCGGAAATTGTTCAAGGTTGGTACAGCACAAGTAGGAATTGGCATTTGTCCCCCTAAGAAAATGAATAATAGCTAATGGATTGCTCACTCTAAAAATTCATACTATACACTATAAGGGTCAAATTAGAAAGGCTTATAATGAATACCCTCTACACATGAAGTTTAGTAAAATAAATCACAAAGATTAAATTTGTGTATTTGGCTTTACTTTTATTCAACCTAGCATTTCTAATGTCAAATAGAAGGGTTAAATCTTATAAATTTCTATGTTTGTGGAAACTGGACACTTTGTGGCATGACCAATAGTATAAATACCCCTTGAAACAATAATAGTTCTTTTTTATTCTTTTTATTTTATTTTAATTTTTTAATTTTAAAAAAATCATCTTCAATACCATTTACTACTATGTATATTTTCATCATTCCTTTCTTTTGTGCTTTTTTCCACTTGTGCCTCCTTTCTTCTTTTTAATTTTGTTTATCTTCCCTTCTTCCTTTGGATTGCCCTTTCTTCAACAGTACCCTGATACTAAAGTGTATAAACATTGATGCCAATCTTTTTTTTCTTATACTACAGTGTTGTAAAATTATCGGAAAGAGGGATTTGTGAATTATGGTATGTCAAAAAGGATAAATAAAGAGTGATTGAAAATTTGTCAAAAGTGTCAAATTTTTCAAAAGAGTATTAAAAACTGAAGGAAAATTTATTGAAGAAGTATTGAGTTGTATATAAAAAAGGATTGTTAGAAAGAGTACAATTATTTAGTTTTCAAAACATGAAATGAAATTTTGGGTCACTTGTCACCAAAACCTCTCTAAGTATGTATTTGGACTGTCCAAGCAACTTCTTTGTATGAATAGGTAGGCAAGACATTGTTATGCCACCCACACGTTTTGACATCCCTCTTTTTGTTTTCAAAGGTTTCTTTTTCATCCAATGCAACCTACATGTATATGTTTAATTTTTAATATTTTAAGTTTCAGTTATTTCTAATTACTTACATAATGTATGGGGTGTATAATAAATATTTGCTAATAACAACCCTCTTTCCAAAAGTGCTAGCTAGACCCCTCAGAATTTAAACAAAAAAAATCCTTGAAGATAAGAGGAAGCAACTTATTCCATTGGATTTTTTTTTTTAAATATTTTAAAATAATGTGTTATTTGTTAATTTGGGAAAAAACGTACAAAGTGGGACTTTTAGCTTTTTTTTTTCAAAGAATGCCATATTCATTGAATTGGAAATTTGTTGACTAATGAGATATATATCTTTTGGAAATACGCTCTTTTTGGACAAAAGTTCATCAACTTCTGAAATTTTGAACAGAAGTTCATTAACTAGGTTTAAGGTGACCTCCTTAATTTAATGAATATAGTTCCATGCGATTTATTGACATAAATTAAGGTGACTATTTTGAATTAAGGTGAGGTACAAAATGGTACCCATAGTTTTCCCAAATTAATGAATAACACGTTAAATCCACTTAGTGAGCAAGTCACAATGCACCTACTTGTATTTCTAGTTAACAAAAATTGTGCATCATTTGTGATTTACTAAATCTACTAGTACGTTGAAATGATATTGGAGTATCTTATAACCTATTGCTGACATTTCTTCTGACAATTTTTTGTCTTTCTTTTCAAAACTCTTTTGCAAAACAATTCTCAGTATATTCTTTAAAACTGTTTCAACAATTTTGTTGAGCAGTTTATTTTTTTTGACACATCTTCAAACAATAGTATTATGACATCAAAAAATTTCAATTTTGTATTTAAACACTGAAAATGTTGAAAAAAGGTTGATAGTTTCATTTCATGTTGGCATGATTAGGAACAAGGTTTTTTTTTTCAAGTTTTTAAACACCAAATTTGAAACTTTTAGATTTGGTATTACTCAATGAACTTCCATCCCTCTCAAAATTTACCTCCCCTCACAAGGTATGTAGCATTTTTCTGTAGATGAACAGTGCAAAAAAAAAAAAAAAAACCCCTCATTATAAACAAGGTAAATTTTTGTGACTTTTATGACACCTCATTAGATACATCAAAATTGCAAAAACACTATATGTTCAAAAACAACAAAAGAATAAACACTTTTTGGTATTTTTGGTATGATTTCTTACAAAAAGTAAGGGAAGCACAAGGAAGAGGATATGTGCTGATTGGTGAAGCCTCTTCTTTTTCTTGTGCAAGTACTTTATAGGTTTATGGGTAATTAGGGACATTTGAGGTGTTTAACAAGGTCCAATTATTTGCTGATGGTAAACAATGTTAAGCAAAACTCATCAAAAAAAAAGGAAAGAGGTGACAGTTTGTTGAAGGCGTTGTCCAAAAATAATATTCATGTAATAGAAAAAATAATCAAAACAAGTCATTAATAGGATTTTAAAGCAAATGATTTTGAAATAATTAAGAATTGGTAGTAAATATAATCATTGAGCAGTAGAAATAGAGGTACTTTATGCCTCCAAGTTCTAAGCAAAATAGGTTTTCATTGACCCTTCTTCAACAAGGTAGGATAAACCAGTTATTGTAATATAAGCCATTGGCAAAGACCCAAAGAGTTGGCCGTAACCATAGTCCCATACGTATCCTAGCCTTTATTGGAGGTTGGGGGCAATATTTGCCTGCACTCACCCAAGTTCCTAGTTTCATTTAGTTGGAGTCCATCTTTGAGACTATACTTTGAGACTATAGTATCCTAATCTTGTTACAACTTGAGATTAAAGTATTTTGATATATTGATAGAGGAAAACAGGTGTTCATTTTTATTCAAATATGATAACTAAAGTTGATGTCCAACTGATTTTGCTCATAAGAAACATGGAAACATTTCAGAATTAAAAAAATAAAACCAGTGAGTGACCAATGAGGAGAAATCGGAATGTTTCTAAGAGAGGTGGGAATTTATCCACAAGGAGTGCACTCCCTTTTTTATTGTATACGTGCAATCAAATGAAGGGTTATTATAATTGCCTTGATCCTAAATTTTTAACATGGTTTTATAAAAAATAAGCATCATTGAAATGTGTGTGAGCTCTCTATAAATAATGAAGGGTAGGGTATAATAATGAGAATTATAAAAAATTTAATTATACAATAGCCTTGCCAATATTCAAAAAACTAAATCTACATCTTTATTGGATATATTTTAATTATTTGATGGTTAGCTAAAGTATCCCATGTTTTGCATATGACAAAGTATCGCATGTTTGATCCCTGTCAAGTATCCAATGTCAGCTGTATTCAGCAGTAGCTTAGAGTCATAGGGTTAATAAATGATGTACAGGTAATGATATATGATTAGACATTTCGATGAAGCTTCCATTGTTGTTCATTTAGGGGTTTGTGGCCTGGGCTTAGGGCCAGATTAGTGAGGGGTTTGAGGGTTGGGTTGTGCTTTAGCAACTCCTGCTTGCATGCTTGCATGCTTGCATGCTTTCTGATTTTTATTGCACGGTTTATCTTAAATTCTTCAACAATTATTTTTGTTCACACGCGGTTTTTGGACTTTGTAAGAGTTCAGGTGCAACGCTGCCTTTACGTGTGGGTTCATTTCCCACACTTTCTTTGATTTCTTTGCTTGCTCAACTTAGAAGGGGTTTGTGGTTGAAGTGGAATGGGTTTCACTACTTTTTCCTTCATCCTATATTGAATTCACAAATATGCTTTTAGGTATATTATATGATTTTCCATGCTTTCTATTTTCTCTAAAGTTTTTATTTAAAGTATTATGTGATTGGTTAAAATTTATGTTTTGAAGTGTTTTGTTTTTGATTATATGTGTGTAATCTTGTTTGTGTCATTGTGTATTTATAATGAGCATAGGGTATACAAAAATATCACAAGAACTTAGTTCAAATGAAGCCTAGGGTACATGAAATTGTCAAAATTTAGAAATTTAGGTAAATATAGCCGTATAGAAATTAATTTTTTTTACCTACATAGCCCTCATCTCATAAGGGCTTGAATGCACGTTACCCACAAACATCATGTATAGTGCACTCCCCGTGAATTTACGAGCACTTCAAAACCTCCTAATGTGTGCCTTTTAAAAATACTACCAAATCCATTAGTATCCGTGGTGGGACCAAGATTTGTTTCATTTTGGAAAAAAGAAAGTAAAAAATTGGGGCTAAATACACTTCAATCTTGAATGAATGAAATCTCCAAATTATGTTCTATCACGGTATTTAGATGAATGTACACACAAGATGATGAATAATTGACGTTTCATCCATTGACAAGCAACACACGCACCCTAGAGTGCACGCAGGTAAGTTACGTGGATAGAGTTGTCCACGTGTGCGTGTTCATCCAAAACATCAGCTAATATAATGAACTTCTATCCGAACTTTGGGGTACCCAATGATACCAATTCAGCTAATTCATCCATCTCACTCCTTAATTTTTTTAAGTGTATGGGTACCTAGCAAGGCATTTTTTTCTTTCGCCGGCTTACAAATGTCAATAGTACATTGGATAACAAATGTAGGGATCAGCCCAAAGTGGTGCAAATCTGTTAGTTTTTGTTTTTTGTTTTTTTTTGCCAATTTAGCTCTAGTTTGTCAGAAAAAAATGCTCTAGTACCCAGTGTCAAAATGACTTAAAAAAATGTCCTAATGCCTAGTGTCAAAATGATATAAGACTTTGACAGAAATCTATTCCATAAAATTTTATTATTGATGAGGGAAAGCATTAGAGGAAAAATGAGTTCAAGAGAAGGCCTTCAATGGAGCTAGAGGGGTCAAAAGCACTTAAACGCTCGGGTACGGGTAACTAAGTTTACCTTAGTTGAATAGAAGGTTGAATAGGTACCTTACTAGTAAAAAAAATGAGCCGGTGCTACAGGGGAAGAGAGCCGCTTTAGCAGCATAGCTGATTGTTCCGAAGATGTTGATACTTTTCGAAGTATGTGCAATTAGAGAGGGTTAGGAGCAAAAGGTCAGCCTTTTACAGTACCACCCCCACACATGTCAACAGAAAAATTACATTACCCCACGATCCATTGTCCTGCCGGACCTCCAGCCCTGAATCACAAGCATAAGATTCTAGCGCCCATTCTGTTGAATCAAAGGTTGTAACGGCGTCGGAAGAGCTGACGATACAAGTCGCCGATGAGAAGATCCAGGAGGGAGACGCACTAGCAAGCGCGGGCCTACCTTAATTTCTGACTCTCATTGCCGCCATGGCCAGCACTCCAACAGTAGGTAGGCGAAGCCAAAGGAACTGGTCGTATCCCATGTCCACTAGATCAAGGCAGATCTCTACCACACACACCAGAATACGTACTAATTACTTGAATCTCGCTGGAAACTATGCCTATTTCCCAACGTGATACTTGGTGACAATAAAAGACCAAGCGCCTTAATTTTCTCCGAACTACACGGGTGCTGGCGCCTGTCTGGAATTCTGGATTTCCTGCGAAGTCTTAATATTTAAGGTGTCCGATATTCTTAGCACTTGTCAACGTCCTTGCAGCGTACGTACGTCGTAGTACCAATAACACATTTTGCATTGTCTGTGGCTTGGTTTTCTCATGAGAGCGGCGTACGAAGGGAGTTCTTGCAGTAGTTCCTCGCCTTGATCATCAAGTTCAGCATCTGCCTTTTGTAAGTATACTTAGCCTCCTTATTATCACTAATCATTAGCGTGCAGGATACAAATGCATTTCGGAAAAGGTCGTAGTAATGAGGTTTCTGAGAATGATATTAGTTTTAAAACCGGACAGGTCTTTGATTTATGTTCAGTCTGATGATTCTGCTAATCTGCTATCAATGGCTACATGAACTAGTCTGCTATGGAAGCTCGCATTGCTGGGAACTCAAGTGAATCAGGACAGATTTCGATATGGATGTGTAGTTCTCCAAGGAACTCAATAGCGTCACCAGGACAAGCATTTTTGCCCTCTGCAAGTTCTAATACTTTGGAGGCCATTCAAAATGATGGGTTACGGTGTCATATTCTAATGGATCGAAACAAAAAAAAGAGGATGGAACTGTTCACAAGGCTCAGTATGGGCTGTTTGTACATAGATTGTCATTTGTTCAACCTCATGTTCGATGAAATGGTGGATTTTAATGGCGCAGTAACAGTTTCAGCTAGTAGCTTGTCTGAACTTGAGATCTAGATACCAGTCCTAGTTTTGAGAGGTCTAAACACTTGCATATCCTAAGCTTGAGATCTAGATACCAGTCCTAGTTTCAGAGGTATGAATTCTTGCATATTGTAAGCTTGGAGCTCTGAAACTCGCCATGTTTAATGATTCTTACTGTTTGTGCTTGCAGTAAGAGAGCATGAAGATGAGCGTTGTGATGGCGGTGAAGGTGGTGCTACTGTATGCGGTGCTGACATTAGTGACAAATCTAGTAAATCCTGTGAACGGAGCGCCGAGTGGATGGAGCTACGCACACATTACGTACTACGGCTCACCCAACGGCCAAGGAACGCAGGCTGGCGCCTGCGGGTACCAGAACACGTTTGCGTTGGGGTACGGCGCCATGACCGCGGCGTTGAGCACTCCTCTGTTCAATGGAGGCGCGGTCTGCGGCGCTTGTTTCCAGCTCCAATGTGTGAAAATCACGGAAACCCAAACGGTGAAGAACTGGTGTTGGAGTTATTCCCGAACCATCACAATCACTGCCACCAATCTCTGTCCACCAGGGTCTCATGGCGGATGGTGCAACCCTCCGAATCATCACTTCGATCTGCCCTTCCCGGCATTCACCACTCTTGCCAGGAGTGAAGGCGGTGTCGCCCCCGTGTACTACCGAAAGTAAGGAATGCCCTGCAAGTTTGAGTATTCACAGGACTCCTGTGGTCCGGGAAAGATTTGAGATTGTTCGGTTGATTTCCCTCAATTCCCATATTGAACCGGTTTATTAAAGAACCACTTCGGTTATTTTCTCTATTTTGTACTGTAATTTTTTTAAAGATTTTTAACCGGTTTTTCAGCCGATGTTACGGTTTTTTTTTCATTTCAACCGGTTAGCTTGGAACTAGCAGTCGGTTCTTACCGGACCTTGTACAGGAGCCTCGTCTAGGCATACATAACCTTCTGATACATAACCTTCTGATTAGGGGCACAGTTACTGCTATAGCAGGTGAAACACTCGGGTTGCAAAACCAAATCACTCACAATTATGATCAGGCATTAATACTCGCTCAACAATGTTTGCCAGCATCACTTACTGGCGGTTTTGCAACCTGGGTGTTTCTGAGCAACAACACTCAAGATTATTACTTCCTTAATCATTTTTTTTTTCTCAAAATTTATGTAACTAACTTCAGTGCTGAAAGTGGAACTTGGAACTCATACCAAGTCTCAAGTTTCAGTTCCCTTCAACAATGTATCTTTTAATACGTATCTTAGAAAGAGGGGCTTGCAGGTTGAACTGGTAAGTAACGTTCCATTTTGTTTAGACCCGACTCTTGCTCTTCGTCGATACCCCCACTTCAGATGTCAAGCAAGTTAAACTAGCTTGACCTTGAATTGGAATATTGGGACGCAGTGAAACTAGGGAGTTCTGTGAAGCGTTGCAAGTAGATAACTCTACCTCAAGAGAACTATTGTTGCATTCTTCAGTTTTGTTTGTTTTTTTTAAAAAGGTTGCTGATCTCAATATATATTGGTAACAGAGTTCGATGCGTGAGGTATGGCGGAATTCGCCTCACTGTGGGAGGCAACCCGTGGTTCCTCATGATCCTCATCCACAACGTTGCTGGAGCAGGCGACGTGACGTCGGTGAAGATCAAGTGTCCCTACACGGGATGGCTCCCCATGTACCGAAACTGGGGCGCTCTTTGGACAGTTCGAGTCCAAATGCACGGCGCATTGTCGTTCATGATCACCACCAGCGACGGACGTACGATCGTCACGCCTAACGCCGTCGGCACGTGGTGGAAGTTCGGCCAAACTTGGGAAACCTCCAACTTCAGCTAGCCAGCTCCTGCTCGAATGGCATGCATTCACACTATATTAGGTAAGTTGGGAAAAACGAAGGGACCATTTTGTACTCCACCTTAATCTTATATACAATCAATGTAGGTATAGCTCTAGCTTAAAGTTGTAATTATTTGAAATTCTAGGCAATCACTGAGACTTCACTATTGTACAAGAAAATGCACGCTTGTTCTTTTGTAATATGCTAAATTTTACACAGTAACAGAACAGTGAAAGTCCCAGAATGTATTGTTTTTCTCAATTTATCTAATATGGTGTTGCATGCATTTTTCAGTTCCTCCGATTCGTGAATATTCTCCCTCCTGTCATTCTAGTGGAGGTGCTCCATATTCGACAAATCAAGTATTTGCATGCAGCTGCCTTGTTGCGATCCATGGCGAGCTTGCGGGATAGTAAGCCCCTTGGGGAACTGGCAGAGATGGTAACTATAAGATATGTTAGCAATGGGTATCTTTTGGCATAGTTAGGTTACAGGGCATATAAAAACCTTTGCATGACTAATTTCCTTATAAGTTGATCTAATAATCTAGTATTCTAACAGATTGAAGAGAATTATCATTTATGGCTGAGCAGTGCTTATTGTCTGCCGCCTTTGAAGCTTTAAGAGGATTAGATCAATGGCGTGTTGTTTTACTGCCAACTATCGTGTATTTCTGACGCTGCAAATAAAACAGAGTGACTCCAATCACCTTGTGGCTCTTATCTTTCCTTCATTATGCAAAGTATATGTGTCACGTTTGTTGAGTGGTCTGTTTCATAGCACCAAATCTGTGATCAGCAAAACGAACATGGCTCTGGAAACTTGGTATAGGTCTGAGGTTCCAAACAGATAGGTGTGAAGTGCAAATCTTGTGAAGTTTTAGGACCATTTTAATGAATGCTTCTGTTTGTTGAGTTCCAAACATTGATTCTTTAATTTAGAAAGATACTAGTGACGGTTGCATTCTATGCTCTATGTATGTACAGTACTCACTTCATGACCTTCTTCTGTGGCTTAGACTCATTGACATGATCAACATCAATTTTGATATATTGGTGCAATTGAAAGATTCAACTGTGTAACACTGACTAACTGCACAAACATCTGATAAAACAGCAATCATTCAGCTTTCAATGCGCTCGCTTTGAAAAGTGCTACTATCTCGAATATCCTCCTCCGGACCTCTGATGGTGACTACCAAGCTGGCTTAGTTAGTACCAGACAGTATCAAACGCCGCAGGTCTTTCTCAGGAGGACTCTGACCATTTCAGAAGCAACGTGAATTTTCTCAACATGACCGTGAGTACGAGAGACTATTGAAAACAACCTTCGAGCTTTATTGATTGCCTTGGCTCTGAACACATATTTAAGTCCGGGTAACAGAGTCAAGTTGCATGCATCACCCGCGCAAAATCAGTACTGTAATTGGTGACAAATATCCTACTATCATTGAGAGCCACGAATCCAGAACTGAAATCAAACATAGGTGTCAAGGCTGTCAAGCTGCTATATGATGTGCTATTCCAACACCCTAACTGCCATCTGATCATTAGTGGATTTATTCTGTCTGTGAAGAATCCACCTAGTTTAGAATGATGCCTGGTTTCTAGCCTACACACCTAAAAAGGTGTTCAAACTTACTATGCCACCTGTATATATGGCTTGCTTGAAGAGATTGAAGATGACGCCCCATCCAGCTTCAGTGGGATGGAACTCGTCCCAAAAGAAATAGTTGCTTTGGGAGCTTACGTTGCACAACGTGTAAAGCTTGTTGCCTGCTGAATCGAAATCGCCGCATAATCTGCCGTTCTGTTGTCCAGTGCAGCATGGCTTCAGACGATCTGCCAAAAACCCAAAAATCAACTTTGTATTTCGTGGAGCAAAAAGAACAAGAGCAGTGTACATCTGGTGATTATCAAAAAGGATTCGTCTGCAAGGTCCCTAGTAAGCTTAAGCAAGACTAGTGCAGCTCTTAAAAATAATCACCCTGAAACAAAACAAAAAGTCACTCTTGTCGTGCGCATAGCCATTAATAATTCGTTGCATTCACAATGATTCATTGGCATTTAACCAAATTAAGATCTACATCAAACATAAATTTCAAACTTTGTGCAATGGGATTGGAATCATTGGATGTCACAATTCACAACTTCAATGAAATAGGTATCAGCAAAAAGAAATTGTGAAAAAATATACTAAAATGAAATGAAATGGAACAATTCTGTTTCTTGACAAAGTAGTTTAAGATCGAATTTGAGTTCTGGAACCATTTAGAAATGTTGTTACAGATGCAAGAATGGTTGAACGAGAGCATTTGTTATCATGTTTACTGAAATGATTTTTTGATGTAATGAGCATTTTCTAGCGTGCCTGCACTCTAAAAAAAAGTTTCCAAATTGACTAAACATGTCCAAATTGACAAAAAAAGAATGGCTGAATTGTCACGCCTGAATGGACAAAAAAATGACCGAATTGACAACGTTCCCTTGTAGTGGCCCATTTGTACACTTAGATCTTTACGGTCCCTAGTTTTGAGTTTTGTACGTTTGAATACTATAAATGTAGTGCTTTGAAACACACCATCGTAATGACTGTTACCATTAGTGCATTCAAACATAATTATATTCTTATACTATTCTGATAACTACGTTCTTGAGGATGTATGGTAATATTTGTTATCTTGTCATCTATTCACTATTCAAATGCAAATAGAGCTCCCTAAAAATTAGGAAAGATGCAGATATGGGGTTCCAAAATGGGCATATATAAAAGTGCAGCTACATTAAGTGTTCCGGTTATATGAAAATGACAATTTGCATGTGAACAGCTTTTTTTACTAGTTTAGAACATGTGCTCTACTGTAGTATTTTGTTATAAACCCTGTTTTATAACCAATGATTAGAAAATTTATTAGGAGAATCTTGCCTACTATTGCTTACGGCCAGCTTTCGGTAAATCAGGCTAAATTTAATTTCGTTGGAAAAAAACATACCACTGTATGGCATGCCTAACATTTTTATCCAGTGGAGTCACAACCTAAGAAAACTAGGAAAGGCGTAGATTTGTGTGTTATAATGCACCTGAAGAAACAGCCTGCAAGCTCTGAAGCACCATTAGTCGCTAAATCAGGAAAAGGATACATTTTGGGACTTGTGAATTTTGCATTTCTGAGAGTATTTGGTGATTTAGAATGAATTTATGATGATTTCTTCAATATCTTACATCAATGAGTAGGACCATGAAGGAACTATCAGAAACTCCACTTTAAATTGCCAAAATACTCTTAATTCAGAAATCCCAAAATATATCCTTTCTCCCAATTTAACAAAAAATGGTGTTACTCTATCTCTAAAACCTCAGAAAACCGACAACACAACAATGAAACAAGTGTGCCCTTAGCCTCTTACCAACGTTGGTGAAGTTGTAGACGACTGTACTGAAGGCAAGATAATTGTCGAGAAACAGAACATTTGCTTTACTTGGCAGAGACAATGCCACTTGGAACTCGAGTTCCAACTGCAGAAGCGAGTTATGGTAAAGGGCGAGGATGTTGCCAAGCTCGTAACATGCCGTATAATTTAATTGAAAAGTTTGAGATGGGTTGCAGCCCAGAGGAGCCAGTTTCTCAACAATAAAATTCCGGAATCCCAGTGCATACAACGCTTGCAAGTCGGCTGTCATCTGCCCCACAATGTCTTTCACAGAAAGCAAGACTGCAAAAAACTGCACATCCAATCCACAAAATAGCCACAGAAACGCTCTAGAAGTCAATAATCATCAAATCCAAAGAGCTGAACATACCTTGCACACGCAATGAAACCAGGGTATTTTCAGGTTCAGGGATCTAGAAAGTGAAAACGGAGTTTATTCATGGGAAATAATCCTACAATCCGTCTTTTCAGTTGGTGCATAGGTCTCTTGCAGGGCATTTTTTTTTTGGCAAAAAGCTGAAAGGTGTCAACAGCGTCTTGGTTAAAAAAGGGAGGACCTGTCAATTTTTTGCCAAAAAAAAAATGCCCCGGTCTCTTGAGGAGTTGTTACTTTGGCCAAGATTTGCCCAACAAATAGGACAAGCGGACTTGCTGTTTGTTTGGGCGGAAGTGTGTCAGTACAATGTCCAGTTGTAGGGTTTTTCCTAAAAAAAGAAGAATCAAGTTATCATTTTTATCTTTACTACTTGACATTGACATGACTTTGAATCTGCATCTTGACTTCATATTGAAAATCATGTGTGTAACTAGCATGTACAAGATAAATTTTTTTTTTTTAAATTTTCTAAAGTCAACAATATGTTGACTTCATCAGAGTTCAATTGAACGTACCAGTGTGCGGGGAGATTTTGAGCTTTTATCAGTTGAAAGCCTACATTTCTCATTTTCATTTGGTTTTTTCAATGGATGCATTGATTATTCACCATATACCTACTCTATAATTACAAAAAATCCAAAATCTTAATCGGTTTTTAGCCGATTTATTTAGATTTCAACCAGTTTTTTGCACAATTCATTCGGCTGACTTACTATTGTTTTTTTGGCTCTCCCTGTTCATTGAGACGTATGGGGCGGAGATAATTGGACCAATGTGACAACCATGGTATCCCCCAATTTATCGGTACAGTTAACCCTTGAATGGCACGAAAGCCCTTTGTGGCCGTATGTATGGTCATATATACAGATGTATTTGAGCTGCTTTGAGGAATTTCCAAATTTTTTATGCACCCACCATCATGCAACCCTTATGATTATAACACTTAATTTCTAGCTGATTCAAACTTCTGAATACTGTATTGGTTGCAACCGTATTTGGTACCATAGCTCCATAGCTCCAGAGTCCAAGGGCCCTTCATGGGTTAAATGTAAGAACTTGACAATTGGGAATATCGCTGTCTATTTTTGCTGAGTGGACTAGAGATGCAGAAAATCCAATTTTTTTTTTGAAGGGAGCAAGGTTTTAGTTGATTAAACTTACATCGTTGTTGCTGTTGCGCAAGACTGTAGCGTAGTCATTGCCCGAGATGCCGTACAGGATCACTGATTTGTTGTACACACTTGCGTTGTAAAATCCGGTGCGAAGAACTGCCTGGAGCTGTTTGATCTGGTCTGGAGTCTTGGTGAAGCCCAGATTGTCGCGCACTCCGGCACCGCCCACTGCAAAGTTGATCCCCTGCGAGGCATTTGTGGACGTGGAGGGGACTGCGAGGACGCGGTAGGGGCGCGGTTTCAGGCCGATGTAGTCAGCTGGAGACACACCAACCATGCAATTATCCACCACCACAACTTTGGAGTTACGAAGCATTCGAAACAGGCGTTTGTATAACTAAGGTAGAATTGTAGAAATACCGAAAACCGTTACTGACCACTACTTGGAGAAGTAGATTGTTATGAAACCAACAATAGCTGTATTTGAAAATATTTCTGAAATATTTTAAGAAGATACTATTTCCTTGCATTTGATTGGTTCAAACTTATTTTGGAATAAGGTACTAGAGGTAGCCGTTTAAGGTGTATTTATGAAATCAAAATAAATCCTAAATCCACATTTATATTGTATAAAATATTCATTCTTGAGTAAATTTTTTTTCTTCTTCTTTGCACCCTTCCTTATCCTTGTTCGTTTACAGATTGTGCATAATTTCTCAAGAAATCCCCATATCTTACAGGCTAAAGTAGCTTATTTTAGCCGTTATGGAATTTCTACCTTAAGGTAGACATACCCATGCCTGAGCGGCACGCAATTCCACCCCTATTTTTGAGGTGTTTATCATCCACTCTAGAACCAAAAGTGGAGCAGTGAGTGAGCTACTTGCACAAGCAAATCCTGTCACATGTCAATTGCTAAGCTGGTTTGGGAGGATTGGGATTGGGACTCTCAAATGCTGTTTAGGAACACATCCAAGCAGGGTTAATCTAGAGTTTTTTAGGGATCCTATGTGTTTTGCGGCTTAACCCATTAACAACTAGAGGGTCCTTGAATACATTGGGAATTGACCACATATTGGTTGCTTGGTGGTTAATGGGTTAGTATAAAATATTCGACAACTTTTTTTCACAAAAATGACATTTCATGATAAGTTGATAACTTGTTGAAAGACTAACCCTATGGATTTTTTTCCTGAATTTTCCAAGACCTTCCAAGACCTTCCAAGACCTTGAGGTACCCTAAACCCTTAAATGGTTGGATATTAGTCAACACCATATTCATTAAATTGAGAAAACCAGATTTCCAAGTTATACCCTACTGCTCAGGTGGTCCCCTTAACCCCAAACTGTTACAAAATTCCCAATTTAATGAATATGGCGTTGGTCTCTCTAACTTATTCCATCAACATCAGTGAAGTGCTCATTCAATTCAATGGTGGGTGCATCAAGTGTTGAAATGAAGAGCTCACCTAGATAATCAGAGAGCACTTTGCCATCGGAGAATCGGCCTGCAGGGGATCCCGGGTTTGTTCTCCCGTACGGTGGCGTCCAGTCTTGGTTGACTCGGCCTATGGCCGTGTACGTACCGTTGTTGGGGTCCCGGTTGCCATTGTCCACGAACGAGTCTCCGATTACGAAGATCGTATCAAACTTTCCATTGCCGGTCACTGCAGCACCGCCCGTGACACAGCCAGCCGTTACTGTAAGTTTGCTTACATCGATCTTCCTAGTGAGGCAGACAACCCTATTTTCAATCCGTATTTATTTTGACCAATTTTTTTTAGACGTTCATGTTACAATTGGTGTTAAAACTAACATCTTAACCCCTAAGAGTCCGGTCAACATTATATTGTCGATGAGCTCACAAACTTTATTTCACTTCTTTTCTCAATTTGTACAGTGAAAACAGTCATGGTTGGTCCCCATTAGCAAAGAAGGTAGTCCTTTTTCAAATCTTGCAATCACTTTTTCAGAATGTAATTTTTCAAACTTTGGTGGTCATTAAACCCCTCATTTTCTCCTAAATCCTAAAATAACTCTAGGCGCTCAGGGGTTAATGTTATGTTTGATGACATTGACATGTGACAAGATTTGCTTGGGCAAGTAGGGTTCACTACTCCACTTTGGGTCCAATAGTGTATGGTGAAACCTTCAAATGTGAGGTGCAAAATTGGGAGCCGCTCAAAAATGGGTGTGTCTACCTTAACCCCTAAACATCCAGAAGGATGTTTTTTGTCCTTTGCCTCTGAAAAAACATTTTGTATGGTAGAAGAAAGCAAATTTTCATCTGATTTTTTCCCATAAGTGATCATAAACACATGCTCCATCATGGAGGTCAAAAAATAACTTCATCAAATATACTCATATTTTTGACAATCCAAATTGTGAGAAGATCCATACTGCTCTTCCTACAATTTTTGTGAGATCAACATGTACTATTCAATTTTGAAACTAGCTAGATACTTGTTACACCAATCATAGTTCTGAAATCCTTAAAAAACACTCTAGAAGTCCCTGTAGCGGACTAGCCACGGGGATGGGCCCGACATTTAAGGGTTAAAGTATGTTCACACTTGATGTTACTAGTGATAATAGCAAAAAAAAACTAGATACCTTTGAACACACCTTTAAACTACATTCATATTGCTAATACCTTCCTAACATCAATTGTGAACATACCTTGGGCGTGCCATCAGGCTCTAAACGGATCAATATTGAACGCCTTCACAGGACAAAATGTGTCTTCTTCCCTCTTGTTTTTTTTATATTTTAAGCTAGAGCTCTGGGGGTTAAAGGAAGCTGTAACGAGTTGTTCAAACAAAGTACCTCACTACAGGTAAACCTGTAAATGTTCTATGCGTTTGAACCAAAAAATGATGCTCTCGATGGAGATATATATAAAAAGACTGTACCGATTTTAAGACTTTCTAATTGGAGGGTACCCAAAATCAAATTCAAAAAAATCCAAAACTGAAGGGGTTGGATGAAAGCGTTGCAAACAATGATCGTCTATTTTACCTTAATCAAAATGGAAAAATAAATGAAAAATCTAATTATTGTATATAAGCAGAAATTATAATTAAGTTATTGTCTAAAATAAAGAAAATTTCAAAACAGAAAAAATCCGAATATGAAACGTATTTAACTTCCAATTGTTTTTCTTCAAGTAGCCTTTTGGCTTTTCCTCATATCTGTACCTCTCCAGAATTGACATTATTCCTAAATCTCAAAAATAAAGTTAGTGTATAAGATTAGAAAGTTAAACTACAATTACATGTTTTATGGAGCATTTAACACCAATTTCGTTAAACTGGGTGTAAGGAAGAACAAAAAATAGTCACATGTATCTTCACAAAAGGTTATTAACTTCAATCCAGAAACTAGGACAAGTGCAAATTTTGGACTTAGGCCACATGGCCTGAACTATGCCAAAGCAATGGCATTGTCTATAAATCGAATACCACTGAGAAATTCATTGTGCCATATTCGTATGAAAAAATGGGTGTAAAGATCCAGAGTATTGAAGCAAGTGGATACCTGCACCGCAGAAGAGCACAAACATTGTAGCAACGCCCAAGAGCGCAAGCTGCTGCGCTTGTACAACCCATGGACCTCTGGTCATCATTTCCACAACCTCCTACCTAAGCCTTCTAGTAAGAAGATTGCCAACACAGTCACACAGATTTTGTAAAGAGCTGCGTAAGATGAGATCCTTGTATCTAGAACTCGATCTGAAATGCTTTATACTTGTGATATGCTGAGAGTTCAAGGATGATGGTGTCTGACGGCCACTTGTCTACTTCCACGATGAGCTTGTTCCTGTCACAGACATGAAAAAAGTGGTTCAATTGTGCAGGTGATTCCCAGGTGGCATGTTTTTTCATCATCGATCGTGAGCAGTCCCCGGACTTTGATGAACCGTGATGATATATCGGCTATAACTTGACAAACCTCCAGTTTCTTGGTGAACTGCATTTCTATTTTCCAATATGTGTACATGAAATCATGGTTGTTATTTTGGGCAAGATTTGGCTCTTGTACAACACATGTGGACGCACAAGACGGATGGCATGGGTATATAGATGTGTTTATCTGCTCTAGCCTTTTAGGGTATTTTTAGGGTTTTTGACCTAGAAAAAATAGAATCAAATTACTATTTTTTGTTTTATTATGTGCTATAGTTTTGAATTCCTGTTTTGAGTTCACAATGGCAATAATGAGGGTCACTGACTCACTAACATGTACAAAGTAAGTTTTTTTTTATCATTTTTTATCATTTTTGAAATAAACTATGAGGTGACTACATTGAATGGACATGAGCTCAATTAAGCATTTTGGGCAGATTGACAAGCAAGGTGAGATTACACTAGAGGTGTACCACTTTTGGCACAATTTTTACTATATTTAGTGTATAAAAACACATCAAAAAACACTAAAATATTGAATAACTTTTGTGAAAAACAATATTTTGGAAATTTGATTTTTAGCCATTCTAAAACTAGATGCAATCATTTAGAATCTTAAATGCAATTAAGGAAAACATAAAATTTCACAAAATTATCCCTTGTAAAAAAAAAAACAAAAAATCAACACTCTTTTTGTATATATTTGAAAAATTTGTAATGTGTTTAGAAATTAAATGTAGATTTGGATAGAAGAGCCATAGATGTCTTTTGTTAAGTAAAGGTGGAAGAATATGATTTCTCCAAGTCCAATTTTTTTACCTTTTCATAACTTTCTAGTACCATGACATTTTAGTCAAGATCCACAAAAGTACAAATTTAACAACTGAACGCGATATTCATTAAAAAGGGAAAAAGCCTACAAAGTGGGACTTTTGCAGGATTAGGGTGGTCACCCTAATTTGAGCTCCAGCATTTTTTTTGGTACACGTGGCCTCACTTGAGAGGAGGAATTTGTGAGGGAAAAAATCTTAGTGGCTCAAACTGAATCTGATACCTTTGAATCTAGTTTAAGGTGGCTATTTGGGATTAAGGTGAAATACAAAATGGTACACATGTTTTTCCCCTTTTAATGAATATTGCATTAATTTAAATTTGTTTTGTTAACAAATTTAGTTACAATCCTATGTACTTAACGCAAATAGTTAATAGGAAAACAAAACAAAAATCTAAAAAAACCCTTTAAACGTTGAGCAATTTCAAATACAAAATCATGTTTACCTCCATTCTTGGGTTGTGACGCCCAAAGTGGTATACCTCTAGTGTACTCTCACCGAGCAGACGAAGTGACAAACGAGTGGTCTAATGTGACAATTATGCATGAAATGGTGTAGGAAACTAAGACTTTTGGAAAGAACATATGAATATATGTCTGCAACTAAACCTCTTAAGCATAATGTTGTATTTAAGTAGTTTTATATTGTTCACAATTTAGAAATAATGATCTAAAAAAGAAAGGTTTGGGAGGTTTGGAATTAGTATGTAAAACATTGTTGGATTCATGCAAAATATTGGAATAGCTAGGTTTGTTCTTAAACATTGGGAGATTTCTTGATGTTTTACATAGTGTGGTGGGCTAGCTCTGAGAGCGCTGATGCTAAGGATACAAGAGAATTTGACAGAGCTAGGGTTCAGCCTTGGGTAGTAATCCTAAGCGACTGTAGTAATGCATAAGAAGACTAGATGTTAAGGTGCAGTTCGAAGGGGCAGTTCTAGATAGTTAAGCTCTATCTACTATCTCTTTTGACTCCTACTTCCACTAAAAGTTGGAAGCTGGAAGGTTCCACGAAGTTCCATGAGGTTCCACAAGGTTCCATGAGGTTCCACAAGGTTCCACGAGAAGATTAAAGGTTCCACCAAGAGAATATAACTTTGGGCACCACGCCCATCACAATACCCTCCATTTTAAGGACGTGGCAAGGCACATCAGAAATCCGGAGGGAGATCTCTGGTGTCGTTGCGCAAGGGTGCGGAGTACAACTCCCAGCGATCAAGAGTAGCTATATCCTACAAGTTGTCGGCAGGCTCCCACGTGGACAGAGCATAAGCGGACCATTTTACTTCAAAGTAATTCCTACGGCCGCGTCCGCACTGGCGCCACTACTCTGCAAGGATGTCGTCAACGTGGAACTCGTCATGGTTGTCCACTTGGATTGGCAAAGGTTGGGCGTCATCAACAATTTGGCTAAGAAGCAGGTCAGTGGCGGCAAGGCGCAGTCAATCAACGTGAAACACGTTATGCGGGCCAACAAGGGTATCGAGGCGGACCAAGTGTTCGCTCACAAGCTTTGTCACTATGTATTTAGCAGCTTTCCAGTCCAATTTTTTGTTCTCCCTGCCTGTAGAAAATTACCATTCCAAACAAAGCCATACCTTGTCATCGACATGGTAGCGCGTAGCTTCTTTGCAATGTCGATTCGCTTGACGCTCCTGCTCCTGTTGGGCCTCTGCCATCGCCGCTTGTGCTAGGTCCACAGCTTTACTAAGTTTGCCCACAATGGCTTCAGCCTTCTTGCGTTCAGTCTTGGCATACCGATTCATCTGGTGGTCGGGGCCTTGTGGAATCTTGAGTTAGATGGGATCAACATTATAGCCATGTTGCAAGAAAAAAGGACTCACTCCTGTTGAGGATGCATCTCGTCCACAAATGGCAATCTAGGCCATTGGGCATAGAACTGCCCAATCCTTCTGACTCCAATCAATATATGGCCGCAAGTATGCCTCAACAGTATTGTTCATTTGTTCTGTGGAACCATCAGTTTGGGGATGGAATGTAGTAGACAGTTGTCGGTTGATCTTGAGGATCTCACAGAGTTATGCCCACATAGTACTCAGAAATTGGGCGCCTCGGTCAGAAACTATCGCGTCTCGTAACCAATGATAAACTCACATGTTCCACAAAAGCCCAAGCCATTGTATTGGTGTCCATGTTTGGAAGAGGGACCAATGCAATGTCTTTGCTCAACCAATCCGTGATCACCATGAGGATCGTGTTGCCCTTGCTCTCAGGTAGCCCTTTGACAAAATCCATGGATAATTCCTTTCATATGCGTTCTGGTATGGGTAGCGGTTTCAAGAATCCATGTAGCCCATCACGCCATGGTTTGCTCCTTTGACATGCATCACAATTCCTCAAATATTGTTGGATATCTGTGGACATTTTTGGCCAAAGGTAATCTTGCATCAACAATCTGTACGTGACTTGACGCCCTGGATGGCCTGCAGCAAGTGACGTGTGAGTTTCATGAATAATCTTTGTGCGTAAGGGTTCAGACTCCAATACCCACTTGCGGTCCTGATAGTTCAAGACTCCGTGCTCATTCAGAGAGCAATTGAAAATAGAGACTTTGATTTCTAGTTGTGTCCGGAATCGTTGGTCATTGTTGCAAGCACAACGAGCTAGCTCTTGGTATGTCTCGTCCAATGAGACTGCGCTCAGCTACATTTGCTTGAGTTTGTTCACCGCATTGCTAGTTTCAAAACCTTGGAGCGGGTTCACTGTTGTTTCACCCTTGTTGTCTACGCTTTGCGGTGGTGTTGCTGCTCTGCTCCTGGTGTCCGTGCCCAAAGTCAATGGACTTATTGCTGCTATGTCTCTAGCGTCGGCACTCTGAGATAATGTCGTTGCTCCATCGACAACGCCCTTGATGTCGGCAACTTCATGTGGCATTGTTGTTCTGCTCCTCCCATGTGTTTGAGGCGGATCGATTGCTCCGCTTCCCCTTGGAATCTGAGGCGGGTCGGTTGCTCTTTGGGTTCCTCTGATGGCCATGACTAACAAGAGAGGCTTGTCATTTTCGTCTCCTAGTTCCGATGTGATGATAGTGGCAGGTTTGAGCAATTGGATATAGCAATGCCGGATGTGTGGGTTGTCTTTGCCTTTAGGTTAGTCTTGCTCTTGCCAGGACCAAGCATCCGCACGCTCATTTTGTTTCCTTGGTTGGTATAGAATTTCCAAGTTATAACACCATAAAATCAGTGACCATTGCATTTGTTGTTCATTCAACATATGAGGTTGCATGAAGTATTCTAAATTTTTATGGTCAGTTACAACAAAAAATCTCTTCACTAAACACAGCTCACAATCCCATTCTTGTAAACAACAAACAACTGCAAGGAATTCCTTATCATGAATTTCATAATTGCATTCATGAGGGCTAATTTTCTTAGAATAATAAGCACATGGGCAGAGAAATCTTGTACTATCATATTGTGAGAGTACATCTCCAATCACATATCCGGAAGAATCGGTCTCCAGTATCGTTTTACGGTCCAAGTCAAAACTGGCCAATACAAGCTCGGTGATGAACATCCTCTTCAAATTCTCGAAAGCTCCTTGCTCAGTTGCAGTCCATTGTCAGGTAACATTCCCGGTGAGATAGGTAAGGGAAGCAACAATGTCAGAGAAGTTGCATATGAATTGCCAATAATTGCAAATTCTAGAAAACTTTGAATCCCTTTTACTGTAGTGGGAGCTTGCCAATCTTGGATTGCTTTAACTTTATCTGGGTCCATCCGTACGCCTTTACCAACCTCAATAATGAATTCGAGATACTTGATTGTTTGGACCTCAAAATCAGATTTTTTTATGTCCAAGTATAATTCTGCCTGCTCTTGGGTGAAATCAACACGCAAGGCCTTAATGCAACAATGAATAAGGACGTGTATGGATTTACTATAGTGAGGTTTGAGCATCTCATTCCCTGCTCTACGGATTCATTTGCATTTCCCTTGCATGTACGTCAAGTTTTTTTTTTTGGACGGCTTTGTAATGCGAGGTGGAAGGTGGTTTTGCATACAGAACCAAAAGGTGTGAGATTGGGGGCGGTGGGGAATGACAGCCAAGAAGTTTGACACTTGAGCATTGGTGACACTGGTGCCTTTGGAAGGACAATGCAAGAGGAACAAATGCATCTTTCATGCACTGGTGCAGACCCTTTGGAGGAAGGTATGGTCTTGACAATGGAGGAAGTGAGAGCAGAGATGGCAATTGCAGTAGATACTAAAGAAGGGGATGAAGAAATGGGAGCCAAAGGAGGAGAAGGAGACGCAAGCAATTTTGATGAAGGAGGCAACGAAGCGCAAAAAGAGGATGTTGACAACAACTATGAATGAGCCATTCACCAATGACATGGCACATTGAGATGATTATGTGGGCTTGCAATCATATTGCCATAGCAAGAACAAGGTTACAATGACATGTAACACTTCACATCAAATTAGGAACGTACACATACTTAGTTCCTATTAGGTACATCTGGTTTTCTTCCCCCATCAGGTTTCTAGATTTTTCCCCTAAAAAGGGGTTTTTTCACACACGTGTACGTTGTATCATTATCCATTACTAAACCCAACAACTTGGGCTTCACCAGGTTTGCTAAACCCCAAACCCGCTTTCATAGTAAGAACATAGCGCTGAGATGAGCTCCACAAGATATATGTAATGGGCCCTAGAACTTACAGATATTACATGGCATATTAGCATTAAGAGTAGCTAGAATTAAATTTATGACAAGTAGAAAGAAGAAAGTAAAATGTTGTAAATGGAAATCAATCAAATGTCAATATTCTATAGGGTGCAACCCATAGATGACAAGCTAGCTCTAAGTGTAAACTCACGTGAATAACCATAAAAAATACTCCCTAAACCCAACCCTAAATAACCGTGTGAAGAAGAGACCCCTAAACCCTAAACTTGATGAAATCTAAAGACCCTGAACCCCCTAAACCCCTAAACACCCTAAACCGCACATGTTTTTTATGTGTACAAGACCCTAAAACCTCCTAAACCCAAACATGCATATAATGTTGACCCTAAACTCTAAACCCCTAAACCCCCACCCCCACCCCCTAAACCGCCCACCTTCAAACAATAAATAAATGAAAACCCATAAATTACAAGGTCCCTATACCCAATGTGGCTTGGTCCCTTCCTCACCCAAAAAGGTATATGACTATCGGCAGTCATGTAGTCAAGAAACCTAGTCATAACCACTCACTAAATCCTAAGAACTTGTTCCCAATGACGTTCCCCTTGAGGTTCCCAAAAAATCTCAGTCACATTGACAATGTTATGACTAGAGCATGACTATGACTAGGAGGCCAAAACCACATGACTGATGGGTTGCCCATTTCAATGAAATGTGACTATAGAGTCATAGTACCCTAGTCATAAAAGGCCTTTTCCTAGTAGTGTTTCTATTTTATGGGTTCTTTTTGACCAATTCATAATTTTTCTATTACAAGCGTGCGCGGATGATGGAGAAAAGACAACCCTCTCCTCCTGTTCATGGGGATATATGGGTTAGCCCCAACAAGACGTATTTCATGCCATCTTATGCTTTGAAGATGGCTGACGCTTTTGTGGCTGGTGGTTCCAGCACTCCTTCCACCCGTGCTCTAAAGTATTCTTGCGGTTTTCTTCAATTCATGGATGTTATGGCCTCTGATGGGGAAGGAAGTTCTGTGGCACCAATATCTATAAAGTCATGCAATGAAATGTTTTTATCCTAGACTTTCTACTTTTTCATGTGCTCTATGAGGTTGCCATGTTTTGGTATGGACTGGCCTTTCAGAAAGGACTATTTTTACTTCATTGAAGTACTTATGTTTAAGCTTTTGCATTTATGCTTTTTTCTGTATGCATGAGCCAAAGTACCTAAGCACATGCCTACCCCCTTACTTTTTGTTTCGAAAGAGCGTTTATTCATTATTATGTTGTTCACTCTAACTTTCTCTGAGCTGATTCCATTTAAAAATCTGAGTTAGTGGGACCATGATTATAGGTTCCCATTTGTTAATTAAATCTGGGTTTTTTGCTAAACCGCTCACATGCTCGCCCCTTAGCAACCCTGCTCAACGGGTTATTAAACAATCAAGGTACCCCAATGTGACCTCCCTAGACCTCTAGACAAGACTTGTGTCTCATGTGCACTAGTGAGTCCAAATTATTTATGTTTAGGGGAAAATTAGAATGTGCAAGTGATGAGACATTTTTCTTAAGCTTTGCTTACATTAAAACTATCATTTAGAAAGTGTTCCCTTCATTAAAAGGACTTACTTGATTTTTTTTCACACCATAAAAGTTATTAGAACCCAAATGTCTTGATCTAAAATTTTTTTGACTTGTAATATGTAATGGCTCCCTAAAATCAATTATTAACATTTTAATAATTTTGATTGTATGTGCACGTAGAAACGGGTGTATGTGCATGTTTCTGCCACTTAAAAAAATTACAAATTTTATGTCCTTTATTGGAGGTGAAAAACTTACATGAAATTGTTGTTTAAATAATTCACCACAATTCATTATAATAATGTATGGACTAACACACTTTAAATTCATAGACCATAGAAACTACACAACTAGAAAATAATGCATTTTCTTGAATCCTACCAAACAAATTTGTAGTCCGGATGAGTCTTTACTGCATTTTGAGGAAATGAGACGGTTCCAAAACTTCTCACAAAATCACTAATTTAGACATAATAACATTCATCACTTAAAAAAACACATATACTTTCTACTTATCTACAAGTATAAGCATGTTTCTGCCAAAACATTTATATCATAGCACTATCTAATAGGACGGTAATAAATATGAGAAGTATCATAGGTAAAGCCAAATCAGACTTAAGCAACCATTTTTGGGTACCCTAATTGTGCCATCATCCTAACCATAGTTAGGGTCTCCATTTTTGTTTGACCCAAACTTTTTTAAAGATTGAGATTTGAGGCTAATGTTTTGGATGAAAGAGTGATGTCATGGAGGATTGGAGGTGAGGGATTTTGAACTTTGGCCTCCATCTAGTGTGAAGGGTTGAGAGGCCAAACTCTTGGTTTCTTGCAATCTCATTGGTGGAAGCTGACGGCCTCTTGACCCTTGATTATAGTGTGAAGTTACCTAAATGTAAAATAAATGTATATGCCATCCACACAATAATATTAATCATGCGTGTTTTCTTTTGCCATTAATTGGCATAAACACCATATTAGGTAAATTGGGAAAAACAATACATTTTGGGACTTCTAAAGGATTAAGGTGATCACCTTAATCCGAGCTCCAACATTTTTTTTTGGTACACATGCCCTCACCTAAGAGGAGGAATTTGGGAGGGAAAAAATCTTAGTGGCTCAGACTAAATCTGATACCTTTGAATATGGTTTAAGGCAACTTTTTGGATTTAACCCCTAAAAGACCAAGTGTCTATTAAACAGCCACTTGAGAACTCGGGTAGGATCATATGGAGTCAATTTTTATTGGATGTTCTCAAAATTGTTACACATGGGTGCAAATATGTATCCCCCAAGTGGAAATCTAATTTTTTCCTCAATCAGATGTCCAGTTCAAAAGTTATGTTGCCCAAAAGAAATTGGGCAGTTCTGGCAGTTTGAGCATCTTTGGAGAATCTTATGCTAAAACTCTCATCAACTTTCCAAATTTGGCAAGCATGTAACTAAAAAAACATGGTGTACGTTTGTTAAAAAAAAGAAAAAATTTGAGCTCTCACATCACATTTTGAAGGGAGTCAAACTTTGTTAACTATGTTTGGGCAGTTTCAAGAAAAAAAAAATCTTCTAACTTCAAGCCTTATTATCTTTCAATCTATAAATCCAGAGCTCTTGAACCTTTTTTTCACATATTCCAAATTTGTCTCCAACTTCTCACCATTCAGATTTCAAATAAAAAATTTCCACATTGCACAAAAAATCATGAAAGAATGACTAGTGCATTGCCAATTCACTAAACCTCCTTGCATTGTAGGGTGATTAGAATAAGCTAGACTCTATATTTGCATCTGAAAATTTTCATGAGTGAACCTAACATCATATACTTGTGAATGGTCAAAAAGTTCAAATTTGTGTAGAGTAAAATTTTTACTCTAGGAAGGCTCAAAGTTTGTTGACCTTATTTTGCAGGAATTAAAAAAGGTTGCTTTTCTCACTTCAAACGTTATAATCTTTACAATTTGCACGGTCAAATGGGCTGAATATTTTTGCAAACTTTGGTTTATTGGTTTTACAAACTTTTGTTTGGTTGAAGTTGAGAAAAAAAGTTTTTATTTCTGATTTTGGGCAATGCACTAAAAGTTAGCAGTTTGTGAGATTTTTTCTCAAAAAACACCCTTGGTCCTTTAGGGGTTAAGGTGGAGTACAAAATGGGACCCTTATTTTTCTCAATTTATCTAATATGATGTTCATATTAATCTACTTTCTGAAAAAAAAATTTAATGATATTTTGAGACAAACAAAAGTCTTGTGCGTGATTCATTTCAAGCACATGAAAGCAAGATTTTTCTTCTTGGCAAATTTTTGCCTAAATCTTACTTAGGCTCAAATTAATACTAGCTACCATTATATTAAGAAATTTGGATGAAAAGGTGGATGAAATTATTATATGCCTTCTTATGCAAACACCTGGTTTGCCAAATTTTGGATGAAAGTAGCTTATTTTATTAAACTTACTAGATGAACGTGTACTGTTTCCATTTTTAGCCAATTCGTCCTTACCTGCGTGCATTCTGGGGTGCAGGTCGCTTTACCATGACCAAAACAAAGAAAACCTTGCATGGAGGTGCAAAATCGGTACAGACTTGCACGATGTTGCAAAATCGGTACAGACTTGCACGATGTTGCAAAATCGGTACAGACTTGCACGATGTTGCAAAATCGGTACAGACTTGCACGATGTTGCAAAATCGGTACAGACTTGCACGATGTTGCAAAATCGGTACAGACTTGCATAATTGAAAAACGTACATAGAAAGCTAGAATATATAGCTCCAAAACTATACTGGATTAGTAAGTAAGCTAATTATATCAGTTATAATCTTAGTGTTATATTCAAACGCTTGAGTTCATGGTCGGTTGGATCCGACTGACTGTTCCGTCCATCTACCGCGCCGAGTGTGTAATTGGCTTATAAAAATCTGTAGTTTCTTGCAAACGAAACTGCCTTCGACTATATGCGCTGGCTGGTTTCTTGTAGCATGTCGGACTGGTTGTGGTAGAACGCCCAGAGGCTGGACGAGGAGAAGGTCGCGAGCTCCAGATTCACTGTGTTCCTTGTACTTATTAGAGTGCTCGAGATGAAGAACGTAGTAGCTTCGAATTTGGTAAGGGTTTAGGTGAGTTTGGGAGTTGCAGTTAGTGCTGAAGCTAGCGTGAAGGTTGGTACGTGTGAAGGGTTTGGAAATTCAGGTATTTTACTTTCTTAAACGGTCATGAAAAGTTCAAGGATCGGTTGCGATTGTCTAGCTAGATAGGCATCGGATTTGTTGAAAGAACTTGGTCTGGGTATAGAGATTGATCCTATTGCTTTGCTCAGTTTGTTTGCCTATACGGGGGACGCCATAACTAGGACTCTAGAGTGGGGCCGCCGAGGGAGTGCTGATGGTGAAAGCCAGTGAGTTCAAGTTAGTTAGCTAGGTGAATCGGGATTAGTTAGAGCTAGAATTGTTTGAATGTGCTGGTTCAATGGTATATCTCTAGTTATATGATGCTTGTGGATTTTGTTGTACTTGGCAGCGATGTGAGGCTTGGAATTGAGTGTTTGTGAGAGTCGGTGGCTGGACTGATATCTAAGCATTTGCGTTTAATGTTGGTTTGTTTGCAGAACCTGGGCCTTGAGGAGACGTACCTATAGGACGTACTCGGTCTCTGCCATCAACTCTAAGCTGGCCGGTGAGAAGATGTGCGCACAGAAGATTAATAGATAAACTTTCATCTAAATTTGATTTGATTCTGTCGTGCGTCGTTGGAGATAATGGACGATCGTGATGAGCTTCCTCTATGTCGTCAACCCAAGAAATCTTCGTTGCAGCAGTTCAACGAGTTTTGGTCCCAAACTTTTGCGGGGGAGTTCCTGATGGGGAACCTGACTAGTTTGACCACATATTTCTTTGGCGCAGCTATGTTCTACTTTTTTCCTTTCCTGTGGGTTTGGATGAACAAGAGAAGAATCATACAAGAGGGTGCGGTGTATGAGAAATATACATCGAACATGCATGCACGAGTTGAAAGAATTGATATCAAGGTGGACGATTTGCTTGCTACATCGAATTCCGGCCACCTGCAGCGCAGTGGCTCGATGAATAAAAATGAGACTATTTCAACTCAGCCTCGGAATTCTGATCGGCGAGGGCGTTCCAACATTGACAATGGCTTCGCGGAAAAAGATATCAAGAATAAAGGCGAAATCAAGGAGATCGAGGGCGAGGTCGCGGAAAAAGATATCAAGAATAAAGGCGAAATCGAGGAGATCGAGGTCAAGGTCATTTTGAACATACCAAACTCTGATGAGTCATCCAAGGTTGTGGGCATTGCTCAAAATTCGAGGATACTAGGTACCTCGTCTGTGTCAATAAAAGGATCTCGAATTCTGGAGAAGAAGGTAAAAGTACGGGATGACATCTTGGACGAATTGTCCCGACTGGCAGGTGACTGCACAGCAATCGATAATCGAGTCACAATACAACTTGGCGATTGTCGAATATTCATCCGTACAGGTATGTAATTAGGCAAGTTGGGCTTGTCACTTCACAAGTGATTGAAATAGACCATTACTGATATAATTGAAAATGTTATGTGATGACCAAATGACTTGTACAAAAGTGCTTCAAACAAGTTGATATTCAAGTATGTGCCTGTAGGCGTAGGTGTATATATGCTGTCATTTGAATTGCCCAGAGCTTTCATTAATCCTTCATGTTGTGCCCTTGTATTGTACTGAATAAACGCAGATAGAAGAGTGGAGCAGCTGAAGCTCGATACTCATAGAGACAAATTGCCAGTTATTCTGCACTCATCCTATGCATTAGGTAATTTATTCATCCAATGAATTCATAAGTTTGATGTAAAAATATAGAAAGAGAATGCAAAAATATATCATGTGTTCTATGGAAAGAGATTTCCCGTGTTGTATGGGGAAGAGATCAACTTCAGCAAATTTACGGCATTCTTAATCTAGCTCAGTAAGAGGGGTATCAAGAGCGGATTACCGCCTCAAACCTCCCTGTTAGATCCAATGCAGCAACGGGACCAAGAGAAGCAGTACATGGGTAGTAGAAAACCCTCTCTGACCTGCAAAAATGAAGATTTTGCTCCACACGAGAGCTTTGTGAGGACATTGTCAAAATTCTGATAGATTGTTGTTCTTGATTTGAAGACAAATTCTTACAATTCATTTTAAGTTGAATAGTTACAAATCATTTGGGATTTTTTATAAACTCTAGGATGTACCGTAGCCGGATAGCTTAGTCCTAGGCTGCCATGGTTGTTTTTCTTTCAAAATTGTAGAATGCTAGCTAATGAATAATTAAACAAAAGGATGAAAAATATCAATGAAATATGTGAGATTTAACTGCCTGCACCCAATGTAGGTGAGTCAACTGTAAATATAACCTATTATTTTCCTTGCTTAGCGAGGAACTGCAAGTTGATTGACTTCTTCTTTAAATTTGTTTTTGATGGATACAAATGTTTGATTTGTGAATGCTAACCATGATATGTTACTCGCAATGCCCTCACTGTTCTATTTCTTGATGGCAGGAACGTTAACAATCGAAGGTATGTACTTGGAGGGTGCCACTTTGAAAGTAGCTACCTTCAAGAAGAGTATCACTTTAAAGAATGCTGAGCACAAACAGGTGAATCTGAACTCTTACATCATTGTTGAAAGGTTCTCAATTGAAATTCAGCCAACTTTTGTACTTGAAACAGTTGAAAGTAGACACTACACTTTATTGTGATCTCTACAAAACTGTTCATGGCCTAAAAGCACTTTGAGGGTTGCTTTGGATACGCATGTATAATCAATAATGTCATTTTTGTTAAACTGGTGTGATTATGGCCTTGGGGATATTGCATGTTATACTAAATCCTTAATAGGTCAAATTTTTGTTACTTAAGGGAGTTGTTTTTAGAATGGAAGATGAGCGTATGGATATTTCCTACATGTCCATGGAATTAAAATCTCAAAAATTCATCACCAATGTTTTTCAGTCAATTATCATGTAAAACTATGAATTTTATACAAAATATTTCATTGCTAATGTGATTTTGGTTTCTAAAAACACTGAAATTTGGTATGCTTGATTGGGATTGCGTAAGAGTCCAATATCAATGATGTAAGACAACAAAGTTACCATTTTTACTCTATATTATGCAAAATTTCTTGAATGGCTTAAGAAAGTGTTACTATACTTGCTGTACCCCACTGTACGTGAGAGCAGAATTGATAAATGGATGGTAATGGGAATGTTTACTAAGCCAACGTATATTATCAAGTATATGATGATTTCATTGTATATATGTGTGGTATGTAATAAATGCTTTAGAAATTTTGATTACTTTCTAAACAGTATCTTTGATGGTTTTTTACATGTAAGGTAGTTATCACGTTGATAATGATTAAATTTCTCACAAGTAATATTTACATTGGTGTTCAATGTTGCACAACAGGTAAAAAATGAGTTGGGAGTTTGGACCTGGTTTGGACAATTGCCATCCAACAATTGTGACAAAGTATATGTGTGTGCTACAAAAAAGGTTCACATCCAAGCACATAAGGTTTTGGTTACCAGCTCTGTGGTCAAGATTCAAGACAATAATCTAAGATCAGGTAAGATTGTCACATGTTCTTTTATTAGTTTCATTACATTACAAATAAATCTAAATTTTTTATACCGGTTTCTATTCACATTAAGGGCACTTTTTTAAGGCAAGTGTCTTGAAACCATAAGCCAAATCACTCCTTATTTTTATAGGCTTTTGTACTTGAGTGCGACAATTTTGGCTCTTTGAATTGCGCCAATATTACAAAATTGTTGTTGGATTAGCATTTTGCATTGTCTGCTGAAATGAATCTTGTTAATAATTTTCAAATTACAAAATCTTGTTAACAAAGCATTTAAAATGAACCTCTACATAGAGAACGCTACTTGGTGAGCATAAATCAATGAGCCATGAGTGGGGATTCAAGATTCTGTGAGCAAGAATGAGTCTCAACTCAAACTCAAAAATAGTTGAAATAACTAAAAAAACAAGAGATAGTAGTTTAAAATACACAATTATAGGGACCTATGTACACATTTATATGTGGAATTTATTATTTTGACAAAAAATCCCTGCCCATGGCTCACAGCTCACGGATCCCCGCTCATGAAATAGCATTGACGACCCTCTACATGCTAGCCTTATGTGTTTTACACTTTATTTTGGTTATGCTCCTAATCAAATGTCATTCTATTTGGCTTCACCATGTGGCAGTTGTGAGATTTGGAATACCATCAATAATCTTGATGATCTATATTGCAAGCCAACTTTACCAGGATGGACAAAAATTGATGAAATCGTCATATCTTGCGCCTGACCTTGCATGGATTGTACCTCCATCATTTATCATCTTAATTCATTTTTTGCCAATATTACCTCCCAGGTATGCATATCTGTATCCATGGTTTGGACATTTGTTTGGAACTTTATAGTAAATGCATTGACCAAGTGCACAATCTTGTACGTGCATATGTATAGTAAGAATTGCCGGAACTAATTGAACAGAAGAATTCAGATAATTATGCATGGAATTTGCTTCATCTTTCAAATCTATTTGTGAAAAAGTATGCCTAAGTTAGTGGTATACTACTTTATATTCCAATCATTCAAATATTTAAGTTCATATATACTAGGTTTATAGCGTTTTGCTGGATGGAGTGTACAGCATACTAATATGCCAAATGTGCAAACTTCATTGTTTCAGCACAGAGAATAAGATCAGAGAATCGTTTGAGCGTGTTTGCCTTGTATTCTTGGTACTCTGTTCTTCGACCTGGAACTTTCTCTTCAAGCAGCATCCAGATATTGAAGATGCATATGATTCCAGAAGGAGAACATTTGAGCAGGAATTATTGGATGGTGGATCTAAAGAATCTGATGATGACGCAATTGACAACTCTGTAGCTAGAAATACGTCTCAATATGGGGATGCAACTGTGGCGCTCGTCTCTTTGACCAGATCTATTGCCCAATTAAGCAAAAGATTCTTTGGACTACAGAAAGTCTTATTGGAAGATTTCGGTGTTGATGGATCTAGTGATGATGGATCTAGTGCTGATAAACCTAGCAATCATGATGGATCTAGTGCTGATAAACCTAGCAATCATGATGGACCTAGTGATATCGATGTAGGCAATGATCCGGACAGGAAATGGCAAGCATATCAAGAGCATAAACTTAGATCTGGTAAGATACAGTTGAAGAAATGCGGTGACAAACAGAAAGAAAGTATTTCAATCAAGATGCAACCGTTTGATGTCATATATGGTCTAAAGGAAAAGTTGTGGTCAAAGCGAGACTATATCCGTATCTTCTCACCTTTCTTGACAAGGATCACCATGTTCTTGATTCCACATCTCATCGCTGTTGACAGCGAAGAATGCATAGAAGTTTATGCATCAGACCTCTTCCATATTCGTAAAAAACTAAGAGTAATAGGATCGGAGGGAGTAAACCAAGTCCTTTCAGGAAATTTGCAACTCCCTGAAGAGGATAGAGAGAAGCTACAGAGTCAGGTCGGTCACTTGTTACGTTTCATGGACATGGAACTAGAAAACGTTTTGAAGCGGTATTCAGTTATGAAGAGCGGACGTCATGTGTCGTGGGACATGCTTTGGGCATTTTTCCCCGTTGGTAAAAAGGTAGTGTATCAATGTGCAGTCACCGATGAAAGGCTTTTGGGGACCGTTATTAGAGTAGCATATAATGTTGACCAGCGTGGAGAATTTCTCAAAGTTGTTATTAAGATGTGGGATTACAACTGCAATACGTGGGACGCATACAAGACAAGCCGTTCAATTTATCAATTCGATGGAGATTGCATATTCAGCAATCTACAAACGTACCCTCTTCGGTTCAGCAACGATCCAAAAAAAGATGAAAAAGAGTTTCTCAGGAGGGGAGAAGTCTTCTGTGAACTCTCTATGCTGGTTCGAAATCGTTTTATGAACTACAACGGACTCATCTATATGCAAAAGTCGGTAAACGGTTGTGCGATGCTCGTGAAGGAAGCCGCTAGCGGAAGAGTTATGGTAGATTTGGGAAGTTTTGCAAAGATGAATCCAAACTACACAATGCAAAGTGCAGAACCACCATGTGAAGTGTTGCGTGACAATGTTGTGGCGCTTAAAGATATAACAACATCACCAGAGCGAATGTATTCTCCGGCCATGGTTTACGGTTTCTCATTTCGCTTGAAAAAGTGGGGTATCTTTCAAGTTTGCGGCTTCAGTGAGATTGCCTTCAACGAATCTGCATTTGACGCTCTTGTGATGCCTGAACGAAGGAAAGTGCTTGTGGAGAGATTAGTGCGCGAATACATGCCGAAACGCAACACGACGACACTGAAAGCTGGCATTGATCTAGTGGTCCGAGATGAAGCCTCCTCTCAACAAATCGACCCCATTGTTTCAAAGGGGGAGGGCTGCAGCATTCTTTGTTATGGTCCACCAGGGACAGGGAAGACATTGACGGCCGAATCAATTGCAGAGAAATTGCATGCTCCCCTTTGGTCATTGAGCGTCTCCGAACTGGGAACAACTCCAGACGCCCTTGAATCATATCTGGTAAAAGTCTTGGATGTGGCGGTGACATGGTCTGCTATCCTTCTACTCGACGAGGCCGATGTGTACCTGGAGAAACGGTCATCTTTTGACTTGACACGAACTGCCATGACTGGGATCTTCTTGCGCAATCTGGAGTACTACCGTGGAGTTCTCTTTCTAACCACCAACCGCATTGTGACGTTTGATGAGGCTTTCCGATCACGTATCAATATGATTTTATATTACGAAATCAACCTGGATGATCGACGAAAAATATGGTCAACAATTTTGAGTCGGATAAACATGAAAAATATTGCAGATGATAAACTTGACCAATTTTCCGAATATGACCTTAATGGTCGAGACATCCGAAATGTTGTACACAGGGCAACGATCTTGTCGAAGAACAGTATTGGAGGCAGGCTTACGCTTAATGACATCCAACAATCGCTGGATGAGTTGGTTGAATCACTTGACGTGTATGCAGAAAAGCGGGCAATACAATCCTCGGAAGTCAGAAGTCCCTCAAAATGAAAGAATAAAGCATCAATCAAGCTACCATTGTTTGTGCCACAGATCCCAATTTGTTGGCTCTAGAGGAAAGGGGAGAAGGCTTTGCATCAACAGCAGCTACATGCAAGGTGAAAGAGTACGATCTTACTCATAAAATGGGTTAATGCTACAAGGACGAAGCCTCTGGGCTGCTTGTTCTTCATAGTAAGTTTTGGAGTGATATTTGTTGTGTAGTTGCGTGTGTAGGCTCATATACGATGAGTTATGTTGTGGTGGCATCGATACCTGCTACTAGCATGCTCTCCTATTGTTTTATTTTTCTTTAGAATAGTCATAGTAAGTTTTCTAAGTGCAACAGTATTTCCAACTCAGACCTACAGCCTAGTTATGACATTCATGTTCCGTTTTAGCATCCTCTTATACTTGTTTTGTCTTCAGATCAATCATAATGAGTATGGGAAAGTTTTATTTACTTTCTAGTTATACATATAAATGTCTTTAGACTACATGCTTGAGTATTGTGCTATTGTGGTGTATTTGCGAGTTGGCCCTACCTTGTTTATATTTGCAATGTCTCGGTGCTTCCTCTTTGCACTATTTTTGTTTTCATAATCAAAGCTTTGTCAATGAAATTGATTGCCAAAATATTACAGCGACTTTTGAACTCCCTTATAAAGGTCAAAGGGATTTTGGAGACGTCAAGACTGGGTCTAAATGTTTGTAAGGCACTTGGCTCTTTCACAGGTAGTAGATCCCTTATCGGAATATCACAGATGATTTCGCACAAAAAACCACGGAATTAGGGAAAAGCGAGCATCACTGGCATAAGTTTTCCCTGTTGAAGTTGAGTAAACCTGGGAATAGCACCACGGGAAGCAGAGATTCCTACCTGTGGTGACACTTGATATTCTAAGCTTTCGCTTTTGTTTGTATAGTTCAAGTTAGATGTTTGACGTTTATATTTGTGTAAGACTTTAATGTCCCGTCTGCCAAAGCAACTCGTCGGTTCCTTTCAAATTGGGCCCTTCAGCGTAAAAAATGTCAACCCTATATGAATTTGCATTCAAGCTAAAGATAGCTTCCGAAAGTTCTCAATCAAAGGTCCTACTATATTTGGTCTTTCAAAAGAGTTTCCACTATGTATTAATGTGCGACCAACAAAACATTAGTTTGCACCAGTTTTGGTCTCAACGTCTCAACCTCAGAGCATTCTCAACCTCAGAGCATTTCCACCAGTAGGCTGTAAATCGAACAGGCTGTAAACACCTTCTCGGAGTTCACATCAGTTGTTTAGGACTTGCTGGAATGGCAATCACACGGGCTGGATATATATCGGCTGTAAAGGGATGGCAGGATAATTGCATTGAGCGATGGACCACAAATCCTTTTCCAGAACTCCAAGAAATTTGCTTTATCTGTGTACAGCCTCTTTGCGGCAGGCCGCAGATCACGCTTCATACACAGGAATTTCATGGGGCTGTATATTCGTTGTATGTTCGTTGTAATTTCGTTGTATATTCGTTGTATACTCGTACTATGGTAGTGTGCTCTATAACCGTCACTTTAAGGGCTGGTCTGCTTTTTCATGGGTTTTAAAGATTTTTTGTTTAATTTTCAAACAAAGAGAAATAGAGGCCAAATGTAACATAATTTTTTTCATGTTTTTTGAAGTATTATTGAATTGTTGATGAAATTTTAAAGTTTTCTAGAGTAGACACTTATTTGTGATTCTAGGTTTTTTTTTAATTTTTTCCTTATAACTTGCAAGGAGATGAGGTGAAACCAAGAAGCATGATTGGCTCTTGCAACAGAATACACCCAGCATTTTTTTTTTTGGCAAAATTTTGCCAAATTTGACAAAATTTAGCCACAGTTTCTTCCCTCCTTAATCCTCCAATCTAAAGATGCCACTGCACAAGTCTCTGTCACTTAGAAAAAACATTGAATACACCTTTCTTTCCATGACTTAATTAACCCCTAAAGGCCCAAATGTCCCCTCGGGGGACAAATGGATTTTGGGCATGTACCTATAGCTAAACTAGTTTTCGTGTTTTTTTGAAACTTTTATTGAAGGTGGGGAGTTCCAAGACCTACGTGGGCAACTATTTTATTTGTCATTCTGACATTTGACGAAGAAGTTATGCAAGAATTTTTGCAACCCGGGGAAGGGAGGGCAATCCGGACAACCCAAAAAATTCTTTAAAAATTGTGTTTAAAAAAAAATGAAATTGGTTCTTTAGATTTTTTTATATGTAGGAAGCTTTGAATCATTCAATTTCAATCAATGAGATGAAAGTTATGAGATGTTTTAGTTTGTGGGTAGTTACAGATCTTCTACTCTAAAATAAACTTTGAAGTCCTTTATTTTCCACAATTTTTGATATTTTGGAAAAAAACTAAACAAAAGGAAGTAGATTGTTTATTACAACATTATAACCGTTGGGATTTGCATTTTTCATTTTAGTAATTAGATTCTTAACAATTAGTGATTTGACTCATTCTCTACTTCTTTTTACTTACTGTACTTTTCCCATGTGTTGTATAGTTCCAATTGATTTGAAAATTCTCCCACACATACCTAACTTGGTCTTCTACATGAAAAAAATAAACCTCAACTTTGTGTAGAGCAATTTTTTTTATGTAAGAGTGGTCAAAGGCTTCTAAATTTTTTGAACAACACGGAAAAATACCTTTTTTTTTCACTTCAAATGTAAATATCTCCCTCATCTCCATCTAGAATGACCTGATTTTTTTTCCATAAGTACCTCTTCTAGTCTAAGGCAAGATCCCACAGTTGGATTTGCAAAACAAAATTTATTTCCTACTTTTCTACTCATTCCCCCCAAAGAGGCAATTTTCAATGACTTTCACAAAAAATTGAAGACTTGGGCCTTTAAGGGTTAAAGAGACCCATTTAAAAACCACTTCATATCTGTTCTTGAGCTATCTATTGGGATGCTTTATATGAGAGTGTTGCTTTCAGAGCACACTACCTTAGCCATGTTCATCTAATTTGGCTACCGATATGATTGCATTTTGAGGCAACCTGGAAATGCTCATCCATATTATAGTACACCCCCACCAATGGGAATACTCTAAACAATGAAAACTGGGTCATCCGGATTGAAGATAGGAATTGCAAGATCTCCACATTGAACGATGTTAACCCTTAGAGACCACCAAACCATGTTTTGGTTTTTGGCCTATAGAGAAAATCCACTCAACAGTTTGGAAATTGTTATTGAAAAACGCTTGTGGTCACAAGAATTTTGCATCCAACCAAAAAAAACAACTTTGGAATTGGGTATATGAGTTGATAAATAATGGTGTTTATACGGCATGGCCTCAAAATACGTATCCATATTTGGTCAAAGATGGATCAAAGCAACAACACAAGACGTCAAACATCCAACAAGAATGCCACATTTCAATTGTGTGGTCTTAAAAAATTTCAAATTGCTTAAGAAATATGCTTGTATTGTTTCTCTATATGGTAGTAGTATAATTTTAGTATTTAAAAATCTATTGAAATTGTGCTATCATTTCATCTTTGAAATTTGTCATCCCAATTTTATGGCAAATTCTTATTTGTTTTCACTGATTGAATTTTCTATAACATTTATCGAATTTCTTGTAGAACCATTTTAGGGTAGCAAATAAAGTGGGTTTTTTTAACCTTTTTGTCCACTTAGCTACACCTTGTGATTGCCATTTTTATCCATTTAGTGTGAAACTAATCTTGTTGGAAAGGTGGGAAACCTTGCTTTCTAGAAATGTAAGGCTCTTCCCAATCAAAGTTTGCATGAAGTGTTAACATTCAAAACCATACAAGCATGAAATGCTGGAGAATTTCCACATATGCCTCACTAAATCATTATAATATTTCATTTTGATCAGTAGACTTCGTTGAAATTTTGATCATTCATAGAGAATAAGACATTCTTCCCATTTGTATGGTTGGATTATACAAAATAGGCCCACACTTGATTCAACTGCACATTTTAGTCTACTACCCAGGGTTCTTGTGGATTTTTTGAAAATGTGTGTGGTCTTTAAAGGGTTAACCCTTTAAGGACCACAAGACCATATTTTGGTCGCTGAGAGTGGTTTTTAGCCTGTAGGTTGAAATCGCTCAATAATTTGGAATTTGGTCTTGAAGTACGCATGTGATCATAAGAATTTTGCATCCATGTAAAAAAATAACAATGCAATTGGGGTATGTGAGTTGATAAATAATGGTGTTTATACAGCATGGCTTCAAAATACGTATCCATTATTTGTCAAAGATGGATCAAAGCAACAACACAATACATCAAATATTCAAGAAGAATGTCAAATTTCAATTGCACAATTCTAAAAAAATTCAAATTGCTTAAGGAATACGCTTGTATTGTTTTCATATATGGTAGTAGTATAATTGTAGTATTTGAAGATCTACCAAAATGTTGTTGTCATTTTGACTTTAAAATTTGTCATCTTACATTTAAGGCCAATTCTTGATTGTTTTCACCAATTGGATTTTCCAAAATAATTATCAAATTTCTTGTACAACCGTTTTAGGGTAGCAAAGAAAGTGGGTTTTTTGACCCTTTTTGTTCACTTAGCTACACCTTGTGATTGCTATTTTTGTTTATTTTGTGTGAAACTATTCTTGTTGGAAAGGTGGGAAACCCTGCTTTCTAGAAATGTAAGGCATTTTGCAATCAAAGCTTGCATGAAAGGTTAACATTCAAAACTAAACAAGAATTAAACACAAGAGATTTTCAGCATACAACTCACTCAATCATTATTATATTTCATCTCCAACGGTAAATCTAGCTGAAATTTTGATGCTTACAATAAACAAAGTGTACTTCCCATTTGTATGATTGGATTATTGAAAATGGGTCCATATTTTGAGCCAATTCCAAATCTAAGCTTACAGCTCCTGTTTTCAGTAAATTCTGTGAAAATGGGTGTGGTCGTTAAAGGGTTAACACACTTTGCACCTGCATATCATTAAAGTTTAGGGTTGAAAGGGTTACCTAGAGCATTTAGTTGTTGCAACCTGTTAAAAAAAGGAATTACATCATTGGAATCCTTAGGCCGCAAGGATTAAGAAAAAGCTGAAGTTTTTTTGGAAACTCCTAATCCTAAGAAATTCAGGGCGAATTAAGTGCAAGGGTTCAAGATTCGGGTTTAGATCAAGGGTTAGTGGCAAGGGTTTGTAGGTAAGGTAGACTGCTCATATTCCGCTCATGCTCTAAAACCGCTCACCTCCCCAAATGTACCTCGCTCGTACATATCTTGTTCATAGCCTTTCAACAATGTACATGGGACAAATATTTGAGAGGTGGGCGGTTTTAGAGCACCTATGACCTTTCCACTTCAAAATTTCATAACTAATTCCACAA
This sequence comes from Ulota crispa, assembly GCA_963920765.1. Taxonomy (NCBI): domain Eukaryota; kingdom Viridiplantae; phylum Streptophyta; class Bryopsida; order Orthotrichales; family Orthotrichaceae; genus Ulota; species Ulota crispa. The sequence goes on from OY987243.1 coordinate 9,969,735, forward strand.
AACTCCATAAAATATGAAAACACTTGGGATAGATGCCAATTCCTCTTGTCTTTCAAGGAAAATTTATTGAAAATTATTTCAAAAAGTTTCACCTCCCCAAAATTCAGTTTCAGCCCTTAGATGAATGGTTTATGAGCACACTACCTTAGCTCTTAAACAACTGAGCGTGTCACTATGGCCAATATGATACAAGATTATTATTTTTGTATTGGGAATGGATTCAAACTTTTCTTGTGTTTGAGGTAACAAAGGAATTGGAATATATATCAATGTGGTCTTAGTGAGCTTTTTGAATCCCAAATTAAAACTTCTTCATAATAATAAATGTCAATTACATGACAACGTATGTACTACGCCCTTAGGATATTTAAGGGTTAGGGTAGAGTTTGTATCTACTATGCCTTGGGGGCACATATATGGGTTAGGGTAGAGTTCTGGATGCTTGTAACCATGTGGACAACCTTGAATCAATGTAGGTAACCAATTTGAGGATAGGGAAAATATCATAATGTCCCTTAATTCTTTCAAAATATCAAATATAACCTATGTTATTTGAAATTTCAAACTTATCCTGATTTTGTGTAAGAATATCAATTACACCCTTACTTAACTTTGAAAACACCTAATATCCTTAGTTTTCTTGTGCCTCTTTATTGAATTTCTTTTAAGTTGCATTTGCACCAAAGACATTGGCAAAGAAAAGCATGTTAGTAGTTTAGTCAATGCAATGGCTTTGGCCACAATAAACTCAAATGCAAAAACCTTATATGAAGTTTGAAGAGCTTGCCTCCAGGAATTGACTTACATTCAACTTGCATCTAATTTTTGTAATTTCCATTGTCATCCCAATGTTTATACAAAAAATTTACACTAGAGAGGTACAAAAAAAATTAAGGATATTAGATGTTTTCAAAGATAAGTAGGGGTATAATTGATATTGTTACACAAAACCAAAGATATTTTTTATGTTTCAAATAATAATTTAGAGATATACTTGATATTTTGAAAGAATTGAGGGGCGTTTTTGATATTTTCCCTTGAGGATACCTTGTGAACTATCAATGCTACAAGAGACAACAATACAGCTTCACAACTCATCCAAAGTTGTTTACCACTTAAATTGCACGTGAAATGACAACAAAGCTCTATTTCATGCAATGACTGTATGGTGATTACTGAGTTTCTTTTAGGGAAAATCACAAACGGGCGCATGAAAATGAAAAATATTACAAACAAGGGCACAATTTCAAAAAAAATTGTAAATTTTGTAAATTTTTTTGGTTTGGAAATTGGATAATTTAGGTACATCACACTAAATGTTAGTAAATTTCCAATAAACTTATAGGTCTCTCCAAATCAAGCCTAAACAAAGAGATTTTAGTAAAGAAGATGGCAATTTTTGGAGAGACTTTTAATTTTTTGGATGTTAGCTAACAATTAATGTGATGTATCTAAATCAATCAATGTCCATATCAGAAAGATTTACAAAAGTCTACAAATTATTTTGAAAATGTGCTCCTATTTGTAATTATTTTGAAACTATGTCCCTATCTATAATATTTTTCATTTTCATGCCTCTATTTATAATTTCTGCTTTTTTTTATGTGCTGCCCAAAGTCATGAAAGAAGGGGAGGTTGAAGGGCAAGGTGATGACTCCAAACATGACAAGTACTAAGCTTACAAAACACCATATATGAAAGACAGCAAAAGCAAAAACAACAACATTATCCTGGCTTGCAAATTCCCGAATCAATCACAGAAAGTTGTAAGTACACATTTTAGAGGCATTTAAAATCCCAAGAAATACAAGTGCAAGGAATCACATGTTCATAACATTCAGTAGCTTGAAGAGAGGCTGCCTTTCCCTCTCTTCAGGTATCATCCACAAACTTCATCATGACAAAGAAAAAAATAGTTTTTTTTTTTTTTTTTTTTTTTTTTTAAGATTTCTGTACAAGTGTTAGTCACTAGACTCCTTGTCATGATGGAAATCAAGGTATAAGAATAGTTTTGTAGCACAACTCTAGGACAAGGCCTTGACAAAGAGTCTTGTCTACTAAAAAGAGGTGAATTAAGGCAATAATTATTTTTGTACTTGGAAAAGACTATATGCTCCTTTACTCTTTCCTCTTGCATGAAACCATGGATGAAACCATCTTGGTATTCTTTTAAATAGAATTTTTCATACTCATGACTTCTAGTAGTTGCCTATGCTTTCCTTGTAAAGCCATGATGCAACGCTAAATAGAAGTTCTTTGCATAGGCCAAGATCCTATTAATGATTGATACTAAAGGTTCTACTGTGAGGGTTTATATACTTTTATGATTTAGTTATTCCAACACCTGATTAAAACTAAGGTATAATCTTTATATGAGACGTTCATTGAACAAATGAAACGATTCAATGAGATTTTTTATATATAAAATGGCTTTGAGATATATGCTCTAAAACATGATCTCTAAATAAATCAAAAATTAAAAAAAGCCCTACTAAGCAATTTGAATATTGAATGCTTTAGTACTACTAACTAAGCATGATTGAGCTCAAGCCAATATGCTTTTAGCAGTAGCGGTTTCATTACCCAGATAATGAACCGACTTTTTTTACTTCAAACTTTTTTACCTCTTTAACCCAAGGATCGTGGCTTACCTCGGATACCTGATTCTAGGATGCTGAACAAGAGATTAGCAAAATCTGGATTTCAAAATGGCAATTAAGAATCCAAGCAATGCATTGATATTGGTGGTCACTAGTAATACTAATCTCTCCCGCTCCCCTTGGAGACCCTAACTTACTCCAGCAATAGTATGTGCTTGCATCTGCTTTGCTACGAACTTGGTCACGTATCGTCCTCTAAGTAATATGCAGCAAATACAGCACTGTGGCTGGGCCACAGTTTACACAGAGGAAGATTGCACGAACGTTCTAACTTTGGACTAGAGACGGGCTGAGCTGAGTTACAAGACGCATTTTTTCCAAATTATGTAGCAGTATGGCTTCTTCACAAAGTGCCACACAAATTTTTTCACTTGGGATTTTTTTGTTGGTTGCTTGCTGTGAGTCCCAGATTTAGCACCAAAAGTCCTGAATTTGTTTTTTGTTTTACTTAACTTTTAAATTACATTAATATAAGTGGAATAGCCATTTGTGTTGATTTAGATTAGTTAGACCAAATGGTTAGCGGTATGCCATTTACCCTACTCCATTTGGTAAGTCATTAGGAGTGATTTAGTGAGAATAAGTAGCTTTTAGTTAGTTTGAGTGACACACCTACTAGGGGCTTGGGATCCCCTCCAAAAGTCTCCACTAACCTACTTAGAGAGGATTAGTTTAGGTATTGCTACTAGGGGCTTGAGATCCCCTCCAAAAGTCCCTATTAACCTAATTAGAAGGGTTAGTTTAGGTTTTGCTACATGGGGCTTGGGATCCCCTCCAAAAGTCCCCACTAGCCTAATTAGAGAGGGTTAGTTTAGGAGTAGATTAGCTAAGCCATGGCCAAGGGCCACATCACCTAATTCACATCACATTATCAATTTGGTGTGCCTATATCCAAGGTTTCCAAGACCTTCCGCTTTTTAGAGAGCGTGATTCCAAGTAGTCAACCTTGCTAGGCTACCAGTCAACCGCGGTCAAAGGAGGTTGACAAATGGCAGTAAAATGCCACCAAAATTTATGAAAAAGTTTCTCAAGGATTTAAGACAATCTCCCAAGTTTCAAGTTGTTTCGATAGCGGCAATGCCTCAAACAACGACATCCATCCAGTTTCAAGAAAGCACTCGACATCCAATTTCAAGATATCATACATTTGGAGCCCAATTGACTGAAGCAAGAAGTATTTCCCGGCTCCCACAACAACATTGGAAGACCTTGGGAAGTCAATTTCTCTTTTTGAATGAATTCCCAATTCTGGGTTTTCCATCCATCCACCCCTAACCCTTCATTCAAGTTTTATGACGCCTTGTAGCTTGGAAGTGGAAGTGTGAACAACCAAAACCAGCTATTTTGGGTCCAAGGAATCCAATGCCATTGTTCGTTTGTTGTTTGGAGCTTTGCTCCAAAAGTTATGGTGAATTCATCTAGATTTCATCCATTTTGAGCTTTTCTTAGATTTTAGGTAGATTTCAAGGGATCTATGGATCCCCTAGATAGAGGGATGAGGTGTCCTCCTCCAAATGTATAAAGGGAGGCCCACCTCCTCCCAAAAACACTCCTCTTATCATTTGGGCCCATGGTTCTTTGAGTTCCTATCACTTGTAACCACTTCCTTTTATCACTTGTTAATCTCTTGTCACTTGGGCCCCTCCCTTTCATGTTTAGAACTCTCCCTTTTCAATCTCTTGCCACTATCACCTCCTTGTTACCTTGTGTTAAGAGTCCTTGTAAGCTTAGAAAGGCGTAGCCCCTTTTTGAGCTAGTAGAAGCATTGGTTGTCAATTGCAAGTGGCCTTACTAACCCCTAGGAAGTTGGATTATAATTGGCAATGCCGCTTTTCCACACTTCTTAGAAGTCCTAGTCAGTCCTTGTGGCCATTAGTAATCCTTAGAATCCATCATTAGAATACCCCCTTGCCTTCCTCTCTGAGTTTATTATTACGTTACTAGAGCACCGTCACCTTACCAAAACTCTCAAGCCTTCCTAGCAGCTCTTTTGGAATCGCCTTAGCTCAGCTTTGGCTAGCTAATCCAATTCCCCTAATAGCTCTTTGAGCAACCGTTTAGTATTGATTTCTCATAGTTTGAGGCCTGGCCTTGCTAGTGATCTCTCTCACCACCGCGGTATCATCCCTGCCTACGACCCACTCGACCCAACAATTGAGAGCACACAGCCTAGTGAGCTCAGCCATAGTCGCCACTACTAGCCTCAGAGCTCACATTCCCTCAATGATCCTAGTCTCTCACAAACTAGCAACTGAGTGATCTCGCATCCCCTCACTGACCCCAGTCTCTCATGAGAGAGCACAGCCGAGTGAGCTCGGCCGTAGTCACCCTTAACAGCCAAGAGTTCACATTCCCTCTGCTGACTCCAATCTCTCATGCAAAGCTAGAAGCTGAGTGAACTTGCATCCCCTCACTGATCCCAATCTCTCATGCAAGCTAGCAGCCAAAAGCTCACATCCCTTCACCAATTCCAATCTAGCAGCGAGTGAGCTTAGCCATAGTCACCACTAGGAGCTAAGTGATCTCGCATCCCCTCACCAATTCCAGTCTAGCAACAAGTGAGCTCAGCCGTAGTCACCACTAACAGCCGAGAGCTCGCATTCCCTCTTTGATCCCAGTCTCTCATAAAAAATGCACAGCCAAGTGACCTCAACCGTAGTCACCACTAGCAGCCGAGAGCTCACACTCCCCCTGTCGACTCCAGTATCTCACAAACTAGCAGCCGAGAGCTTGCATCCTCTCACTGATTCCAATCTCTCAAGAGCTAGCAGCCGAGAGCTCACACCCCTCACCAATTCTAGTCTAGCAGCAAGTGAGCTCACATCCCCTCACTAATTCCAATCTCTCACGAATTAGTAGCCTAGAGCTTGCACCCCATCCTTGACCCCGATTTCTCACAAACTAGCAGCCGAGCGCTCACATTCCCTCACCAATTCTAGTCTTGCAGTCGAGTGAGCCCACATTCCCTTTGTCAATTCCAATCTCTCATGAGCTAGCAGCGAGAGCTCGCAACCGATCACTGATTCCAATATCTCACAAACCAGCGGCTAAGTGAGCTCAGCCATAGTCACCCTAAGCAGCCGAGAAGCTCGCATTTCCTTTGCTGATTCCAATCTCTCACGAGCTAGCAGCCGAGAGCCTCATCGCAGTCATTGCTAGCAGCCAAGAGATTGCATTCCCCCACCAATTCCAGTCTAGCAGTTGAGTGAGCTCACATTTCCTCTGCTGATTCCAGCTTCTCACGAACTAGCAGCAAGAGCTCGTGGGCAAGGAGCTCAATCGTCGCCGCGCCCCCGCTATAAGCTGCGGCGTTACGACAGAGCAAGCTCCAACGTTGCGGCTTTGTCTCCTCTAGGTCCAGCGGCCACCGAGTACTAGCAGCCACTACGTATCAGCGGCCAGCCGGGTATCGGCACCACCTTCGGCCTCGGGCACCAGCCTCGGTGACCAACGCCATGACCAATCTTAGGTCCAGTCTCGATGACCAGAGTGTAAGACACCCATATCCCTCTCTAAGCTCAAAATTCATAAAAAAAGAGGAAGGGACAAGAGCCAAGCTTTGATTGCCTTTGGATTCAAGGGAAGGTTTCCAACCAAGTACCTCAAGAGTAAGAAATTGCTATCCATGTGCTAGAAAATCTCAAACCACAAGATATTCTCCCAACATTGCTATATTTTGCATCATAAGACGGAGTTTGGAGTAACAAACCTGTCATAATGTGTGTAAGAACTTAGCAAAGAGTCCAATTACATCATTTTTTATATTATTGTGGATGTAGGAGAGGGTGGAAGCCATTTCTAACCCCCTTACCAGCACATGCTTAATGTTGTGATTATTCGTCACACATACAATGTGTGAACCGGTCTAGTTGAGGATTTAATTCCAACAACCCATGAGAGCAGTGTGATTATTTGTCCTTAGGATAGGGTCAATATGCGGTCGGGTGAGCAATACTTGTATCACGCCAAGGAAGAATGGAGGCTATACACAACCACGCGGTGGAGTACATGGTTTCCTAGGACAAGGTATGATAACTTACGCCGTGTTTTGATTGATCACATAGTTAGGCGAGCAATCTCCTAGGCAAAGTTGCTTCTTCCTTGTTCACCATTGTATGTTATAACTTATTAGCAAAGATCCATTGCTTGGAAGGCATCTTTTAGTTGGAAATCTACAACCAAACCCACCCTCTTGGTACTATAGCTTATCTTTCAGTTTTGTTAAAACCCGATTGTGCTTGCGCTTACTTTTCAAAGGGGAAATTTGAGCACTCACACTATTCCCCACAAAGGTATCCAAATTGTAAACTTGAACAAAAGCAACCTTCTAGTTCCTCACAATTTTCCAACGACCTCAATTATGCTACAGAAACCTCAATAGACAGGACCCGGGGACTATCCTTGCTTCTTTCACACTCAACATCCGGCTACCCGCACAAAACAATGGTTCTAGCACTGCCGGCATACTAACATTGCACCAAATAATCAATTCAAGACTCTGGAGTGGAAATCCGGAATTTGTTGTGCACAAAGAAAATCAAAAATATAAAATTGCCCGAGGCAACAATGGTATAGTCACCCCTAATAACTAATTCTCAAGAACATCGAAAAGCTTCCGGAAGGTAAGGTTACTAATCAGAGAATGACATGTTTCATTCTTTGATCCACATAAGGTGGATCTGAACTCTCACCGCAAGTTGCCTCTAAAAGTGGATCTCAGATCCTCAAATCCGAGATTTGCAACCTCAAAAGTAGCAAGACAAGAGGCAATCCCTAATTTCCTGTAAAAAGCCCCCCCTTTTATTTCAAATTACCACTACCACTCTATACTAGGTGATAGCTAATTACCCTTCTTCTTCTTTGAAGTAAGAGCTGCCGGTTTGGCAGCACTCTTACGTGGCAAGGGTTTTTGCGCCAAAACTCAAGAACTCCACGTTGCTTTCCCCTTCTTCTTCTCGCGCTTCCCCTTCGATAGTGCTACAGCTTCTGGGTTGGTGTCATTGGAGGATTTTGTCAAAGTATCAGACGCCTCACTACTCGTGCTGGAGGCAGAGGGTTCGTCATCCAAATCGATAGGGACTGGAGATGTTGACTCTCTAGAGTGTTTAGAGGTAATCTTCCTCTTAACAAGATTCGGTACCTAGACGACACCTCCACTGTCAGGAGTTACCTGGGTCTGGCTTTGGGTACGTGATCTGGGTGTAGACCCTTCTCTTAGTCCAAAGTCAACCTTGCTTGGCAGCCGCGCGGAGCAAGGAGTCCTCAATTCCTCTTGTCCCTCCTTGACGATAAGACAAGGAGATTGAGGAGGTGGAGTTTTTTGAGCAAGTGTGGCTTCCTTCTCTCTCTGAGTCCTTCTCATTCTTCCGGCTTCTTACTCTGATCATGCAAGATCTTCCACATCTCATGCAGCACTTCCTCCATCTTGCTTGCATATTCCACCAACACACCCACAGACTTGGCACCCATCGATGGTTCCATCTTCAGTACCTCGTCCTCGAACAGCTTAGCTTTGGTCACCACGTCTCTCGAGATAGCGGCCAAACTTCGGAGCCAAGCCATATCTTGGTGGTGCGTTGGGCTAATGTGTCCTCCTTTGCTTCCTGTCGCAGCTGGGTTGTGAGTATTGTCACCTGCCTAGATAAATTTTGCATTTCTAACTCACTCTTCCTTTTGAGCTAGAAGAGCTCCTTTATCTTGTCAAAGATCTCGCATTGATGGTATACATCCATCAATACGGTAAGTTTGTAGAGAATTTCTCTATCAGCTATAAGGGCCTCCTAGATTCCCTCCATCTGACGAATGACATCAGAGAAAGGTTGTTTACCCTGGTAGTCCCTAGGATCCTTCATGACCGGCTTTACTAGTGTTTCTGAGAGTTCAGCAGACTCCTTGCCCTTCGCCTTGGCTTCTCTCTACTTCTCTAGTTTTAGGGGCTCTCCTTCTTCTGCTTCTTGTTCATTCTCCGCTTCCGCTTCTGGTTCCGGATCCGAGGTAATGCCAAACTTCAACATTACCTCGACGGCTTTATAGGATATACTCTTGTTGTTTTTCAATAATTCCAAATTTTTATACAAATGGAACAAGAAGGGCTAAGCCCTAACGCTTTAGTGTTCCCTAACAGTTTGATTAACTTGAGAACTAGGTCCCTAATAATTACCCCCCAATTTATTGCTCTCCTCGGATAGTGCACCAAAGATGGTATTAGCATAGGTAAAGGTGAGGGTGGTAGGTTGATCCAAAAGCAAAATAGGAATCAAGAATTCCAAGACTCTCCTCTCCCGGTTACTCTTATAATTGGCAATTAAGCACCTATTCTTAGCGTCTGTTGGTGCTGCAAATTTCCCTTCACTGTACTCCTCTCCCCTATGACAAACTCCCGTTTCTGCACTTGCAGAGGAGTACACCCTAGACCAAACCTCCTTAGACCAAGTCTCCGGGCAACCCCGCTTGAAATTGTCTCAGTGACTTGCTGGAGGTCCCAGCAATTTGCGGACCATCTCTTTATCCTTTAAATTCCATGGAACCCTAATTAATCCCCCACACCCCATCTAGTTCAGATCATCTTCTAACATTTTTCTCTAGCCAGGATCTAAAGGAACTCTTGAAACTACCGACTTAAGCGCAACCAACACTTCTTCTCTCATGTCTATCTAGCCCATGGTTCTTGAAATTGGTGAGGAAAACCACAACCAAAAACTCACTCCGAACGAGGGTAGGCTATCGCTCACAGCACTTCAACACTTGTAAAACAAAATAGGAGCACCCAACACTACTGATCTCGATGTAAGATGAGGCAAAATTGAAAAATGAACTTGCCTTCTTTTTTGCAAGCTCATGATCTGATTTCCCTAACTGGACCATTGCAACCGTTCAGATAATCAAGATTACGGCAAAATCGTTACCACCGTTCCTAATCTTATTGTTAATGACCGTTGGTCACTGGGTGGTGTGTTTACCATTTCCAGGATCTTCCCCACCAATGTTTTGTACAAACCCGATATGTACTCTTGGCAACTATTTCCGGATTATCAAGAACTTATTTCCAGTTTGACAGGAACTCTTTAATCTCTTGTTAACTATTTTAAACACTTAAGAAATTGTGAAATTCCTTAATTGATAATTTTGGTAAGACTTTCACTTTCACTCTAGAAAAACAAAAAAAATTATTTGAATAAGATGACCATATAAAAATTTATGGTTTAAAACCCTAAAGTTGAATTTCCAGGTTGCGACAGCTTTCGCCCATTGTTGCTTTCCAACAAAAGAATGCCACTAGGTAAGACGTTCTTCACTCAAAGAATGGTACGTCATGCTTTGACATCCAATGTGGTAGGCCCCTCACGTTGTAAATACACATAATCTCCTTCAGAGAACCTTTGCAACTGAGGTCAATAATTGTCGCTACAAATGCACACATAACGCAAAGAATCTCAATGTTGGGCTATGTGTAAGTTCTCCAAAGCCATAGGCATGGCCCTCTTCAAGAACTCAGCCCGATCATGTAGGCATTGAGCCCAAACATCTAGACTATTCAAGTCCACTACTAAAGTCAGTTTCTCTCATAGTTGTCTTCCCCAACACGACGACAACTCAACAAACTTAACGTTATACACAGACATGAGCTCCTTCGTCTATCTAGTAGAGTCAGTTTCAAAGTTGACTTTTAAATAAAGAACTTTTAGTTTTCGATCTTGACATATTCACATTTCATTTCATTGAAGTATCTCAACTCAATATATACTTATTAGATTCAATGTTTTAGATCATATGTAAAATAGATTTTCAAATTATCTCAGATGTTAAATAGGGCCTTATTAGACAAGATTGTTGCTCATACTTGACAATTGTCATACACAACATTAGACGTCAGACAAACAACACAACGGCTAAACTCCAAAATATGTTTGACAAGACAACGCTGGCTTCTCCTGCACGGAGCTAGGCAAAATATGCTCCCTCCCATATAGCAACTGGTAAGGGCTGTAAGAGACCAAAGAAGCATGCCTACTAAAACAATAATTCATAACAATCCATGGCAATCCATGGCAACATCAAATCTCAATCTTGATGGTTTCCATGAAACAATCTATACTTGCATGAACCATGTTTGACTGTTTGAACAATCCATTCAGCCAAACCATCCGCCTTAGGGTGATCTCTAGAGGTGGTGTGGTGATCAATCAAAGCCTTGGTGCATAAAGTCTCAAAAGCTCCTAGAAACTCCTGGCCTTGATCTGTTAAGACTTCAGCCGGTGCTCCAAAGAGTGCCAGTACTCGGTCAAAAAATATCATAGCTGCTAACTCCAAAGAGTTCTGAGGCAAAGCAACAAGCTCAGTCTACTTGCTAAAATGCTTTATCATGACCAATATGTATTTGGCTCCACGTGGGGTGACAACAAGCGGCCCGGCAAAGTCCAGAGACTAACGATAACCTAAACCCATGATTAGTAAAGGCCTCAACTGTGGTGATAAGGTGTTAAAACTTTATCTCACTCGATCACATACCATACACCGAGAAACATAGGTGGAAACTTGCTGTTACATGCCACTCCACCAATACTGATTGCACAGCATAGAATGCGTCATGCGCACTCCAAAATGACTAAGCTCTTCATGCACTTGCCGTATCAAAGAAGCTCTCTAGTTCAACCGAAAAACTATGCGTTTAGTTCCATCTAACCAAACTCAATCAACAAACTGTCATCCCAACAAAACCTTGCTATTCAATAGTAGACTCTATCTTGCTCCATAGTAGAAATACCCGTACGAAAGGATCTATGCTAAAATTTGTAGAAAGCCACTAAGTATTTCTACACATTTCCAATGCTTTGAGACTTATCAAACTCATCATCCAAACCTAGATCAACCACCTTAGCAGTAGAGCTTGACATTAAAATCAAATAAGCAACTGCGTGCAAATCTGGAACTGCTTCCATGTTGCAATCTCCATGCCATCTAGCACCAATCAAATCCTCATCAAATGGATTTGGATTGCGAGAAAATCCATGCGCATCCAAGTTAGTGATACCAGCTCGGTGAACAACCTCAAAGTCGTACTCTTAAAGTAGTAGAGCATACCTAGCAAGCTTGCCGGTGAGTTTATCTAACTCCATAAACCACTTCAAATGTTGATAATCTGTCATCAATGTGAACCGCTGCACATACAGATAAGATCAAAAATGATAAATGGCCCATACCGCAGCTAAAACTTCTCCTTCATAAGACAAATAGTTGGACTCTGTCGAGTTGTTACTCCTTGAAGTAAAGGCAATAACATACTCCCGTCCTTCCTCATCTTTCTGAGTAAAAAGTGCACCTAATCCCACTGCACTCAAATTCGTGTGCAATTAGAAAGGTTGTGAGTCCCAGATTTAGCACCAGAAGTCTTGAATTTAATTTTTGTTTTATTTAGCTTTTAAATTACATTAATATAAGTGGAATAGCCATTTATGTTGATTTAGATTAGTTAGACCAAATGGTTAGCAGTATGCCATTTATCCTACTCCACTTGGTAAGTCATTAGGAATGATTTAGTGAGAATTAGTAGTTTTTAGTTAGTTTGAGTGACACACCTACTAGGGGCTTGGGATCCCCTCCAAAAGTCCCCACTAGCCTAATTAGAGAGGGTTAGTTTAGGTTTTGCTACTAGGGGCTTGGGATCCCCTCCAAAAATCTCTACTAACCTAATTAGAGAGAGTTAGTTTAGGAGTAGATTAGTTATGCCATGGCCAAGGGTCACATCACCTAGTCCAAATCACATTATCAATTTGGTGCGTCTATACCCAAGGTTCCCAAAACCTTACGCTCTTTAGAGAGTGTGATTTGAAGCGGTCAACCCTGCAAGGCTACTAGTCAACTCTAGTGAAAGGAGATTGGCAAATGGTAGTAAAATGCCACCAAAATTCATGGAAGAGTTTATCATGGATTTAAGACAATCCCCCAAGTTTCAAGTCATTTCGGTAGCAGCAAGGCCTCAAACAACGACATCCATCCAATTTCAAGAAAGCGTGCGACATCTAATTTCAAAATATCATCCATTTGGAGCCCAATTGATGGAAGCAAGAAGTGTTTCCCAACTCCCCCAACAACGTTGGAAGATCTCGGGAAGTCAATTTCTCAATTTGGGATGAATTCCCAATTCTGAATTTTTCATCCATGCACCCCTAACCCTTCATTCAAGATTCCCAATGCCCTGTAGCTTGGAATTGGAAGTGTGAACAACCAAAACCGACTATTTTGGGTCTAAGGAATTCAATGCCACCGTTTGTTTGTTGTTTGGAGCTACGCTCTGGAAGTTGTGGCGAATTCATCCAGATTTCATCCATTTTGAGTTTTTCTTAGATTTTAGGTAGATTTCAAGGGATTTATGGATCTCCTAGATAGAGGGCCGAGGTGTCTCCCCCAAATGTATAAATAGGTGGCCCACCTCCTCCCAAAACTCACTTTCTCATTTGTATAGTTGCTCATTGGGAGCTTTGAGGGCTCTTCCCTTTAGTTTTCTGTCTACAGTGTTTTTTGGGCCTTATTACTGTTATTGTTGTTGTTAGAGTTAGGACCTTGGAATGGCATTGGACTCCTTCAAGACATTGCTGTGTTAGGATTTAAACCTTGAAGGGCATTGGACTCCCTTAAGGCGTTAGTGAGAACAATTCTTGCTAGATGGCGGAGCTATCGTCCTAGCTCCTTTGCATTGTCTAAATTTTCTCTTGATTTAGTTGTGCTAATCTTTCAAAACCCAAAATAGGGTTAGGAGGGTGAGAGTTGGCCTAGTTTAGAAGTGTGAAGAGAGTTTAGAGTTGTTGATAAACTTTCCAAAAGCTTAAGGAAGTTTAGAGTTCTTGATCTAAACTTCCTAAAAAGGTAGAGAGTTGTAAGAGTTCATAACATTGAGAGAGCTCTGGAACGCAGAGCGCTGGAGTGCGCGATACGCCAAGTGACTAGCCACGTGAGGAGCGCTAGGGTGTGTGGCACACCAAGGGACCAGAGTGGCGAGCAAAAAAGGGGCGCGACGGGGACAGAGCCAGTGCTCGAATCCTTGACCCCGCGGCTAACATGGCATTGACCTACGGCAGCGCGGCAGCTTGGCTACGGAGCCCAACACCCAGCCGGGTGACTTGAAAGAGAAGGAAAAGCAGCTGTACTTACACAGCATAGAGCTCGCTGAACCCCTCTCTCCAGCAGCCGCACGGCGTGGCGCAGCGGCCACCGCAAAGGCGCGGCCAGCAGCGGCAGACCCGGACTCAGCCAGGGACGTCAATAAGGGCGCGACCCCTCGATACCCAGCGGACCCTAATACTTGGATTTGGGTCCATATCCGGTCAACGCGAGTATAGGCCAAGGGCCTTTTGCCAATTGAGGTCCAAGGCTTAGCCAAAGAACTAGCTATCTCCATTTTTAGTATCTCTTCTTTCATTTGACTAGTCTTTGTTCCCTTTTTTCCCTTTTCTTTGGGTCATCTCCTCTCTATAATTTTGAGTGTTTTTCCTTAACTAGGAGAGTTTCTTCCATCTCTTTATATTGCTTACTTTTCTCTAGATCTCACATTCTCTCCCATTTTCAAATTCTCTTTTTCATGAGAACTTAAAAATACTAACTAAATTCACATCCAAAAAGATCCATTGCTTCGAAGGCATTTTTAATTGGAAACCTACAACCCAAACCACTCTATTATTATTTTCTTACTTTGAGTTCACTCTCCAATCTACCGTGGGGATAAAATACCTAAACCTAGTTGTGTTTGTGCTTATCTCTAAAGAGGGAGGTTTGTACGCTCACAAAGGCCTAGTAACATCAGAACGTTGCAGTACAGGTTTTGAGCTCAAATTTTGCTTCAGCATATCAAAAGACAACCGCTGCTCACGGCTCCATGTCCATATTTAGTCTTTACCAGTGAGCATAGTAAAAAGTTTGGCAATCAAGCTAAAGTTTTTGATAAAACAGCGGTAATAATTCGCTAAGCCAAAGAATGCGCGCAACCGTAGAACATCACAAGGTGCTGGAAGCTTCTAAAGAACATCCACCTTTATCTGCTGTACGCCAAGTCCTCCTGGAACTATCATGTGTCCTAAATACAATAATCGGTCATGGAAGAATTTGCATTTGCCATGATGCAATTGCAATCCCTACTCACGCAACTGCTCAAAAACGGCTTGTAAATGTCTCACATGCTTTTGATGTACACTAATATAGATAATATTATCATCAATGTAGTAGCGAGCAAATAGCAATTCAGTCAAAACATAGTCCATCAACCTTTAAAACTTAGCAGATGCGTTTTTAAGACCAAATGAAAAAAAATTTCAATAATAGAGTAGATCTCTGCCATCATGATCCACTCCCTAAAATGCAGTTTTCACACGATCTTCCAACCGTAGTGACAACTAGTGGTATTTAGATCTAAAATCCAATGTACTGAAGATTCAAACCAATCCCACTACATCAAATAATTCATCTGGCTTCAGCATAGCATATCGGTCTAATTTAGTCTTTTAATTGACCGGATGGTAATCTCCACACATCATCTTCTCAGTCCAATTTCCAAAGATATCATTCTTAGAAGGCATCACCGTAGCATAAGTATACTCGCCATTAGATAATTCAATTAGATCTGCAGCTAAAAGCTCTTGGCGTCGAGCTTAAACACCAGTTTTCTTAGAACTACTTAGTTTGTAAGGACGTCTGAAGATCGGTTGATCATCCTCAAACTAAATGTGAATGGACTTGCCTTTATAACCCTCCAAATCATGAAGATTAAAAGCAAAGCAATTATGGTATGGGTAAATAAATGCTCGCATCCCATGTGCCTCAACTTCTGAGAGATGATGATATAAATTCAAATGCCAATCATCAAATTCCGTGGTAGTCTTTTCCATCAAAGAACCATCACCAGATGTGGACACAACCTGTGGTTGCTAACCAGAAGAGAGAGGGACAATATCACTGTTCCCAGCATTGCTATTTAAGGCCAAAAGGACAAAAGCATTTTGAGCTTGAAACTCATCTAAAGCTTGTCATTGAAAATGAAAATGATGTTAAGAATCCTTTCCAACTATAGCGATTGGTATTCTCATTACCCCCAATCATTGTTCTCTGCCTCCAGAGTAAATAAATAGCCATATTGCTATTGAACAGCAAGGCAAATGCCAATAATCCAAACCATGGTACGAAGATCCATAGCTTGATCCAATACAAAGCGTCGTTGACTTTTAGTAAGAACATAAGCTACTGTAGTGTCAGTAGAAAAATCCATGACACGCTCTTATTCATCCGTATCGGCTTCCTCATAAATGTGAGTGTGAGAATTCCACACCATGCCAAGTCCACATGCTCGAAATGCAAAGAACTTAAGATATATAACAAAGGTTGGTAATGCCTTGCAAGGCTTCCTAACCTTGTTGACCAAAGCGAAGGGAAGTAAATCATCCTCAGTCACAACCAAAGATTCCCTATAGTCATTCAAAATATCCTTCACCACACGTCCTAGAGGTATAATAACATGTGAAAGTGCCTTAGCCAATATGGAATGTGACATCACGTTTGTCCAAAGCCAACAATGTCAATCGACAAATGATCCCAATGCACCAACATCCACAAAGATTGGAGAGCCAAGAATATGGCAAATATAATGGCCATCCTCCATCACCTTTGGCCGGTCATTGTCCAATGAAGGTACATTTTCAAAAATATACCTAGGTAGAGTGGTTTGATGGATATACTAACACAGTGCAATCTTCACCAACTCCATAAAAATGCTAGATCTTGGGTCATCTAACCCTTGACCTGCACCTACTTGTGAGTGACCTTCGCAAGGCCGTCCTGCCACAAGTAAATCAACGTAGCTTAACCTCTTCAAATCCTCATCACTGATAAGAGTAACGACTCTAAAAAGGTGGCCAAAACATCCATGAACGGATGATGGAAGTAATTGTTTAGGAAATTGAGCCATCAACTTTTGAAAATGATGTCGGGTTGTTCTAGTAGACACATAACTATTATCAACATGAATTTACCGCTGAACCAAGAACTCAGCCTCTAAAATGGCTACCAATCCAGTGCCAATGCTTCCAAAAAACTCCACGAAAGTAATTTCGTCTGCAGATGGAAGCCAATGAATAGGTCGTCTAAACATAGAGTTATTGGAAGTAGAAGCCAAAGTATCAAGAGGTACAGAAGCTGCAATGTTCATATATTGTTGGGACTACTCCTAACGACTAGTCTAAGGTGGCAAAGCATCCTTGGAATGTTAAAGTACAGCTACCAAAATTGGAGACTCTCGTCGGTCATCTAAAAATGCGACAGCAAACGCCAAGGTCTCCTCTAAAAGTAAAAGACCAAATAGAAGGCTCTCCAAAGATGCCGAGCATCTAAACATAACGTCAGTAGTCATAGACATAGTCAATACTGCAAATGCCACTGGAATTAGCTTCTTCCAGTCATCGCCAGAAGACCATCTTGGTCGGATCTACGCCTCTTCAGTCTAGTTATCCATATCAAAACCAAGAGGGTAAAGTACCTGCTAACCAACTAAAATGTTATAGTCGGTAGCATTGATGAGAGCGCATCTCAAAGAAAAGTAAGAATAGATAGATCTTCCACCCATTCAAAAAATCAGCTGTAGATACTCTTTGGCATAGCCAGTAGCACACTCCATGTCCTCAACTAAAGTGACAATAACAAATGGACAAGGCATCAAGTCCTTGGCAGTCAAACCAAGTTCTGCAACCAAATATTTGACGTCAATCATAACTGGCTGGGCACTTAAATCCATCATCATCTTTAGTGCAGTAGCTCAATGACCATGCTCTCTACCACGTAAAACCACAAATACCATATTGTTGTTTACCAAACATACAACACCTGGGTGTACCGCATGTCGATCTCTAGCGGATTTTGATGAAACGCCTGCAAGATAAGCTGCTCCCGCTGCTAGAGGCGCATCCATAAACGAATGATGCGGTGTGTGGCTATCCACATGCTCACCAAATATTGAAATGGCTTCAGCTGCAAGCTTGGCTTATAATTTTGTTTGAGCCTCTGAATTATGAACTAAAGAGGTCTTGGCAACAACCTGAGAATCTAAAGAGATAGCATGTCCGCCTTCATTTCTAAAATACTTCCCATCATATGAAATACCTCAAAGGTCTGGAAACCAAGTGCCATAAACTCTCAGCCAAAAAATATTGGCATTTACATAACTTTATAAGCCATGGTTTGCAGTAAATCATGTGAAGTAGAACTTCCATGATGTGGAAGTGCAACAACTGGGCGTTGGACCGTGGCAATAGCATCAGCCAAACCAAAATATAATGGTAGGAGTGTCTTGCCAATAGAATCAATAGGACCACTATGGCGTGCGCGTGAGACAGCCGTAACGTCTGGCACTGAAGAACCAATTGATCTTTTGGTGATCTGAGATTAGGTAGCAACAGCAGCTCCCAACTCTCCAAATGCGTCAAATATGTAATGCTCAGAGCTAGAACAACCAGCTATCTTCTTAGGAAATGTCCCAAAATCAGAAGCTTGAGCCAATGATGCAGAGGTTTTGAGCTTCTGCTCCAACTCTGTTACCTTGGCTTCAAAGGTCTTCTCCCTTTGTAACTTAGCAGCCACAAAACTAGCTGGTTTCATCTCAAGATGAAGTTAAAAGCAGTAATCCTCATTATGGTTAGTGTTATTACAATGGTTACACTTCAAAACTTTCTTCTTGGGTTTAGCTTCACCCTTCACCTTTTCCTTCTTAGTAACTTTGAATCGCTAAGAAAAAGTCTTGGGTTTCTCTGGGCAATCCTTCTTGGTATGTCCATCTTGTCCACATTTCCAACAATGCACAGTCATCTTTGACTTAATATTTGCCAGACTGTTAGTGACAGCAGGCATCTTTCTAGATTTGAAAGCATCTGTCATAGATATAATCATATCCATGACGTTATAATGACAAAGTGTTCGGTCACATCTCTTAACGACGGCAAAAGCTTGAATTAATGTAACCCCACCTTCATAATCAAGGATAATCCGAGGGGATGCTAAATCCAGCAACCGATTGTTGATCTTTAACAAAAAGATCTTCACAAGCTGACTCTCAGTAAAAACTCCACCAAACTCGACAGCAAATCGTATCAAGCAGGTATATATAGTGTGGGACGTATCCTCTTTCTTCCTCCAAAAGTTCTAGATACACTGCATCTAATCACGACAGAATCCGCCATACACCACCTTTAAATGCGCAATGAACTGTGCTAGTAGATTAAACCGAGGTGGGGAACCAACTATGGCCAGTGCCGCCTAAGTAGCTTAAGTCATGCCCGACATGATAGGTAATATGGCATTTTCTATCCTAGGTTCCAAAGCTATCGCTTTGTCCTTATGATCCTCAGAGACTCCCACTTCATCCTTGCTAGGTCTCTCGTCCACCTTCACGGTTGAGGAGGCTAAGGTAGCTATCACTAGTAGAAAACTCTGTCCAAAAAAACAAAAAACCAACAGTTTCTTATTGTTTTGGACACTTGCCCTCGCTAATTGACTAATTTAACATAATTCTGTAAAAAACTAAATATGTTCTGTTGATTTGGACACCATTATCTAAATCAACAAAAATTTTGGAATCTTTTGGAAATCTTTTGAAAATCTTTTGAAATTTTTTATAAATCTTTAAGAATCTTTAAAAATCTTTTGAGAATCATTAAGAATCTTTTCAAGATTTTTAAGAATATTTAAGAATCTTTTCAAGATTTTAGAACCTTTGAAAATCTTCTTAGAATCTTTGAGAATCTTTTAGGAATCTCTTAGAATCTTTTAGGAATCTTTGAAAATCTTTGAAAATCTTTAGAAATCTTTTCAAGTTTTTCTAGAATCTTTGAGAATATTTGAGAATCTTCAAAAATCTTTGAGAATATTTTTAGAATCTTTGAGAATATTTTTAGAATCTTTGAGAATCATCTTGGAATCTTTGATAATCTTTTAGGAATATTTGAGAAATCTTAAAAATCTTTTAGGAATATTTGAGAATTCTTGAGAATCTTTGAGAATCTTTTGAGAATATTTTTGGAAATTTTAAAAATCTTTGAGAATCTTTGAGAATTTTCAAGAACCTTTTTGAAATCTTTGAGAAGTTTTTTTAAATCTTTATGAAATTTGTTAAAATACTTCAAAATATTTATAGAAATAGAATCTCTTAGACTAAATTAGAGTCCTTTAAGAATCTTTTTGTAGTTCATCAAAGTACCTAAAAAAAATTTTAATAAAAAAACTATTACAATAATTTAGGTTTGTTTTTGAAATCTTTCCAGAATCTTTTTGGACCTCATTAAAATGTTTTGAAGTTTTAAAAAATAAAAGAAGTTTTCAAAAAAAAAAGAATCTTTTAGAAGTTTTAGTGTACATAGACTGGTTTTATTTTCTTTACTTTTCACAATTTGGTTAGATTTAAAATTAGCAGCCTTTAAAGTCAAGTAAAAACATGACCATAATAACAAAAAAATCAACAGTTTTCTGTTGATCTGGACAATTTTGGATACAACTTCATTAATTCAACAAAATATTATATAAAAAGTTCAACATTTTCTTATTTTAAGTACCAAAATTTCTTCACAAACAAATATAAAAGATGCTCCTCAATTCTTTGAAAAAATCATATATGTCCCTCAAATATTAAAAGTACCAAAAATATCTTTCTTTTTTGTATAAATATCAACAATGCTTCTAATATATTGGGAAAATATTAAAATGCTCATCAACTATTTTAAATTATTAATATCTTTGTGTTATATGATAACCAAGTGTATAGTTTAATGCAAATACTTACAAGAAACCAAAGGTAATTTTTACATTTCAAATAACACAAGGATATATTTAACATTTCAAAATAGAAGAGCTTTTTCATTATTTTTCCAAAATAATAGGAGTATAATTGATATTCCTACAAAAAATAAGAAATATTTTTTATGTTTCAAATATTTTCAACGTAAACTTGATATTTTGAAAGACCTAAAGGGTATTTTTAGTATTTTTCCTTCTATTACTAACCAAATGATTTTTTTTTTAAAAATCTTATAAAATATTTTTATAAGCTTTAAAAGATGGGAATTGATATGTGTACCACACCCTTCCAATTACTATACCACACCACGGGGTAAATTTTAGATTTCTACCATCAAAAAGTTGAATTTGGAAACTTTGAATTCAGATTTGGACTTAGAGACCATGGTATTGTCTAGAATCATAAAAAATTTGCAGTACAACAAAACCCAATGAAAAAGTTTAGTTAGAGAGAAAATTGTTACTTTTACTTTTGTTTGTAAAGAATGATAAGCTTTTTCATTGGGTGTTGTTGAATTGCAACTTTTTTATGGTCCTAGACAATACCATGGTTTCTTAGTCCAAATTTGAATTCAAAATTCTCAAACTCAAATTTTTGATAGTAGAAATCTAAATTTTATCCCGAGGGTGTGATACAATAGTTCAAAGGGCATGGTTCACATATTAATGCCCTTAAAAAATATCCAAAACTATTCAAAAGTTTATAGAATTTTGATTTTATAATTGCCAGGTTTTAATTCCGTAACTTTTCACGATTTCATGTTATTTAAAGCTATCAAACTATGGAGGCTATTTTAACTATATAATGTTCTTTTTACAAAAAAACTAGCATTAAATAATAATTATTAATGAATCCAACCTTTGCCTAGAGCAATCTTTTTGAGATTTGTGAATTCCAAAAAAAATTTATAAAGAAAATCAAAAGGATGGAAATTTAAAAAAAAAAATTAATTTCTAAACACGTTTTCTGATTTTAGCTCATGACTTTTGATAAAAATATTGAAATCCAAAAAAAATTGTTGGAGGTGAAAGTAAAATACATTTACCAACTTTTCGTGGTTTTAAATTTTTTGACAAAAAATCCTTTAATGGGCCAAAATAGCCTCCAAAGTCTACTAGGTTACTAAAAACATGAACATTTAATGTACAAATACAATCATAATTCTATTGTGCACATGTGTGAGTGCATGTGTGCTAGTGGTTGTGTATGATGTGGTAGTCTTGTGGTTTGTGAACTCGGTGGTGGGGGATTCAAACCCCATTGCCGGCAGCTCTGCTCGGCGTCGAGGCAGCTGTAACGTTGCTTGGCGCTGTGGGCAGCTGCTTGGCCCCTAAAAAAATTTCACTTTAAAAATAATAATAATAATTATGAAAAATAATAATACTTAAATTTTAAAAAAATAGAATTGAACAACATAAAATAAGTGAAAAATAACAGAAAATCAACAGAAAATTAACAGAAAACAGCAAATAATCAATAAAAATCAACAAAAAAATCAACATACTCTTGTTGAAAAGTACCCAAATCAATTTTACCAAATCAACAAAAACAATCAACAGTTTTTGGTTGAAATTCTGTTGATTTTGTGCTAAATTTTCTACTAGTGTACCGTGCAATCTTTGAGAGCAGAAACAAGCTCTGCTTACGTCTCTCAATAAAACTGCACCTCAAGAAGCTCAAGCTGATGAGTATGAGTCCACTGCTCATAGGTTTGAAAGTCCTCAAACTCCAAATGTTGAGACAGAAGCTCAAAAATAAACCAATTGTTGAAACTAAGCAACCTCTAGAGCTTTTCTTTGACCCATGTGCAGAAGTGAAGCTTTCAATCAGGAAGGAAAATCCTCCCTGCACGTTCTGAGAACTGATTACACATCGAATCGCAATGATTGTTATTTATATCGTCGAACGTGTCCACAATCAAAATTCAAAACCTATTAGTAATATTCAACGCCAAATCATGCTAAAAAGCCTCATTGGTATCTACCACTGACCTAAAGTCCTCGATGTAGTCACCCTTCAAATAGTCTAGTGAGAAAAACTAATAATATTGGCTCCTAATATGCACCATAAACAAACTACATGGGTACTTGCAACCATTTAAAGGCTTAGGACAATCTGACTTGCAATTATCAGCAAAATACATGGTTCACTGATAATAACACCCGATGAACACAAGTCCCAACACATACAGAAAGGTCTTATCAGCAATCAACCCGACTTCACCCCACAGTACGTCTACTCCTAACAAAAACACAAAATGAGACAATGTATGCAAACATGAAAGACACCAAAAGATATAATTTAAAACACAAATTTTGGATCCTCTTTCCCAAACAATAGATAATAAAAAATAGAACTTGTATAACTGGTCAACAACGTCTAAAAAACAAGCCACAGTCATTCTATAGCGAAGATCAATTTTGTGACCCTCTACTATTTCCTTAAATGATTACCGCCACCTTGTCAAAAAGTTGCGTGTTAGACAAAACTTGTCATTTGCTCCCTCTTTTTGACTCACAACTATTACCAATGACCAAATAAATAGAAAAGAAATGAAACCAATACAACCGGCACTTGCCTACGGTTGGTGGTAAGTAGCAAAATAGAATACAACAACTTGCAATTCCAATGCATCAAATCCAATGTTTACCAGTCTCACAAGAAATTAACAATTCTTTGTAAAACTAGTTGTAGAATTTAGGTGATAATAATCCAATGGATTAAATTCAAAATGTTTGGATGATTTAATTAGGTCAAATTTTTCAAGAGCTCCAGCCAATAATCATAGGCTTAAACCCTGATTTGGTGTGTGAAAAACTAGGAGGAGGAAGAAAGCTTTAAGCATCCGGAGTTGGCTGCAATTGTTTGTTTACTACGACCTCTGCTGAAAGTTATGGAGTAAATGGGAGCTGGGCGGTCAAAACCCTAGCTCCACTGGCTGGTGGTCGTTGCTTCGTCGCTGGCCTGGGCGAGTGCTCCGGAATGCTGCCCTGGTCCGGCACCTGCCGGCACCTCCAGCTCCCGACGCCCGCTTTGCAACTCTAATTTCCTCCGTCGCGCGGCCTGCTCCGATGTCGCCCTGCTGGTCGCCTCACGGCCGCTCCAAAACCCTAGTTTTTCAGTTTCGTCGCTTCCCCGTTGCTCAGCCAGCTCGTCGATCGCTCGCCGTTCAACGTCCTAGCTTTCGGCTTGTGGCTCCCGCAGCACGTCTCTCCCCGAATCTTGAAACCCTAACTCGCTGGCGCAGCTACTCACGTCGTTGCCGGCACCGCCCAAGCTGCCCGCGCCTCGTCGCTCCCCCTCGCTGCGACCGCAAGAGCTCTCGGCGCTGCTCCGACCGCCGGATCGTTCGGCCCCTGGCTCGTCGGCTCGCGGCAGCTGTCCCCCGGAACCCTAATTTCTCAGTGTGCAGCTCCCGTTCGGTGCCGACGCCTGGCTCCGACCCGCTCTACGACGGCCTGGTCGATGCGTGCCTGCGCCCAGCGTTGCCGGACCCGCCTCCGGAAACCTAATTTTTCCGTCCGTCGCTTGCTGCCGGGATTGCCCTCGAACACTAGTCGCTCCAGACTGCTCCGACCACCGCTCGGCACTCGCAGCCTTCAACGCCGACCCGTGAGCTGCAGAAATTGCTCCGACCACGGCACTTGGCCTCACACCAGCCACGCTCTCGGTCCCTTGTCACCGTGCACTCTCTCGAGCCTATTCCCCGACCTAACTCGTGTGTCTGTGGAGTTCCTGCACGACTCACGACTCCCGTACAGCTCACTCAAGGCTTTCGCACGGCTCCCGTACGGATCAAGCTCACAAGTCTCAACAAAAACTGTACTCACTCAATTGTAAATTTGAAACCAAAAATTAAACACCCAAAATCTCTGTAAATCACAAAGACTCAAGAACAGCAAAGCAAATGGGTTTCTTTGCCAAGTGATAAGATATAAAATTTAAGCACTTAAACATCAGTCAAGCTACCTCTAACTCCACTCACGGGAGAATTCAAGAGTGCAAGAAGAAACGTGAAAGATAGTATAAAACTCATGAAAATAGCAACAAGCGTACTCTCTCTCAAAACACCTCACAAGACTTGACTCGGTAAAGAATGTTAAGTTAGGGAAGTAACATGCCTTAACTACTTTAAACCCTAATTGGCCTCAAATGAGGTGCTAATTGGAATAAGGTGCCAAAAGCCCTAACCTTTTCTAGAACTACTAAAAACAAATATCATCCACTAATGACAAACATCCGATGTGACATAGCCATGATGCCACATCACGTGACAGCCCATTTGTTTGTTTGTCCAATTGCTTGTTCACTCAAAGTGCCCAATTGAACTCATGTTTGTCTGATGCAGTCAACTCATACTTGACTTCAAAAACTAAGAAAAAATGATGAAAAAAACTTATTTTGTACATGTTGGTGACACTCATTGTTGCTGACATGAAGTCAAAATGTGGATTTGAAGCCATAGCACGCAATAAAAATGAAAAATAGTGATTTGATTCATCCCTTTTTAGATCAAAAACACTAAAAATGCCCTAAAAAACAAGAGTGGACAGATTTGTTCACTTGTCCGATCTGATTTGTCCGTTTGCATGTGTTGTTTGACAGCCTAAACTTGCCCAAAGTAACAACGCAAGGCTCAAAAATGTTATTCAACTTTTACAAAGCTGAAGACTGGAGGTCCATGCCTATATCCCTATAGCCCCCAATGGAAACTAGCCCTAAGGGCGTCCTTCTATGTGAGATCGGTGGCCAGTGAAATTCACTAAGGTAGGCAAACCCATAAGCGTTAGTGTCCCCATTGTTGTCACCTCTAAAATCTTGGAAAATCTGTAGAAACAAATAGATGTAATGACAAGGATGTACAACATGTGAACATGAAACCTTAATGTTGGTTATGGGTATAATGGCAGTTTACTCTTTAAAAATTCACAACAAACAATTCTCACAGTATCCAAATAATACATTCAAAAGTGCAAACTCATTATTTTTCTATTGCTAAACAAGATCCTATAATTTGCTACATGTTTATTAATTGTCATCATGTTCAAAACCCTTAAACTAATGCATATGGGTGTTCCTACTTTATAGCTCATCAATAATTAATCAAATGAGAATTCCGAATTTTCTGAAATCCCATCCAACCGATAATTGGTGAGCTCCACCAGCCACCCCCTCACATGAAAGGACGCCCTGGGCAAAGAGCAGCTAGCCAGGTCTTGCCTTAGCTGACTCAACCTGCAGCAGCTTGAGTGGCAGAACAAGCGGCTCTCTGCCCACTTTGTAGTACGGCCGTCTAGAAAAGCAAAGCAACTCTGAACCAGCCGCTGCCATGGCTGCCAGGCCGCGATGCGTACCCCACCGGAAGTGCGGGAGGAGCTTTGCATTCGGCACTAACTTACATGACTGCAGGAATATAAATGATGGAGCCATTTGCTACTTCAAATCAACCCCGCACCTTATCTGATTGTCTCCAGCTTACCACTCGTGTTTTCGTGCAACTATTTGAATCAATTGGCCAACCTTGTTGGGTCCATTTTTTTTTGTACAAACTACATAGTAGCCGAGATGTTGAGCTTGTCGGGGAAGACCGCCATCGTCACGGGCGGGTCGCAGGGCATCGGCCGCGACATTTCGCTTCTCCTCGCCAAGCAGGGCGCCAACGTGGTCGTCAATTACTCCAGCAACGAGGCGAAAGCGAAGGAGGTCGTGGCCGAGATCGAGGCGTCGAAGGGGAAAGCGATAGCAGTGCAAGCGGACGTGAGCAAGGAAGCGGATGTGAAGAACCTCTTCGATCGAGCGGAGGCCGCATTCGGGCCACTCAACATCGTGGTGAACTGCGCGGGCACCATTCTGAGCCACTACCCTAGCGTCGTCAACACGACTGCAGACGAGTGGGACAAGATCTTCGCCGTGAACACCAAGGGCGCGTTTCTGGTTTCCAAGGAAGCGGCTGCTCGGATAGCGCATGCGAGTGACGGTCGGATCGTGAACATTACCACGACGGTTGTGAGTTCGCTTCTTCTGAACTACGCTGTGTACGCGGCCAGTAAGGCCGCTGTGGAAACGTTTACCCTAATCCTGGCGAAGGAGCTCCGTGGGAAGCAGATCACGGCGAACTGTGTCGCTCCTGGTCCCGTGGCGACGCAGTTCTTCCTCAAGGGGAAGACGGAGGCTATGATCGAAAGCATGAAGATGATGCCGCCTCTGGAGCGATTGGGCGAGCCCGAGGACATTGCTAGTGTTGTCCTGTTTTTGGTGAGCAAGGAAGGCGGGTGGCTGAATGCGCAAGTCATTCGTGCGAATGGCGGCGTTGCCTCTGCTAGGTGAAATGTTACCAGTACTCCTCACCATGGATCCAAGGTACTCTTTTAACTTTTTCAACTCTTTTACACACTA
Organism: Ulota crispa; assembly: GCA_963920765.1. Taxonomy (NCBI): domain Eukaryota; kingdom Viridiplantae; phylum Streptophyta; class Bryopsida; order Orthotrichales; family Orthotrichaceae; genus Ulota; species Ulota crispa. The sequence continues at coordinate 9,996,609 of OY987243.1, forward strand.
CTCTAGTGGGCGTCAGAGTTGGAACTTTTGCCGGAGGATAAGGTAGGAGGCTCATAAATGGAGCATCTAAGGGCTGAAAGTCCGAAACTGAATTTTGGGTAGGTGAAACTCCTCGAAATTATTTTCAGTAAACTTTCTCTAAAAGACAAGAAGAATCAGCATCTAACCCAAGTTGTTTCATATTTTTTGAAACTTTGCAGAAATTGTTATGAATATTTGAAGTGGAAAGGCCATAGGGCTCTAAAATGGAGCACCACCTCAAATGTACATAATCTGTACAAGGGCTATGAAATTCAACATGTACATGAAGAGTACATGAGAGGAGGTGCTCCATTTTAGAGCCTGCTCCGAATTTGAGCCTCCTACCGTAGAGCTTAGAGCTGCTTGGTGATGATCTTGTCACATCCAGCAAATGAAAACCAGAAAATAATTTTGACGCCTCTAATGCACATATGGTAATGTGAAGTCGAGGTGGAAAAGCTATGATTTATCGCTTCGCCAGAAAATAAAGAGCTTAAGTACTTATCATTGGGAGATTGAATTAGGGACTTTTGATTCACATTTGGATTTAGAGACTTTGAATTAGTTTAGAATCAGAAGAGGATAGAGCTGAACAGTGCCAAAACAAGGGACAGATTATTACTTATGCCCTTGTTTGTAATAAATGCTTAGCTTATCTCCACTCTTCTGAACGGACACAGTTATTCTAGCTCTGAATCTGCTAATGAGAGGGCATTTGTGTGTAACTGAGAGGGTTAGATTCTTTGCTATTTACTTCATGTCTTTTTAATCCACGCTACCTTGAGTTCTCAACACTAAGAATTTAGCTAACGCTCGTTCAGTTGTTGCAAAGCTGTTGCAGATGATGAGATAACCTGCCGAGGTGGACACCTGATCCACGTCTGATGCTCTGTGAAGTATAGTGTCACGGAGTCGCTAGGAAGAGCAGGATCAGCTTGCGCAGCTGAAATGATAACTGCATGTACATACTGTATTGTGTTGACCCGGGATTATTATTATTTTTGTATATGAAGCTAAAACTTTGAGTTTTTCCTTTGTAAATTGAGCTTCAGCTGAGTATTTCGTCTTCAGCATCACCTCTGTCTGCGCTCTCGGTCATTCAAAGGCCCTACTGTACGGAAGGGACCTGATAGTGTGGCTGCAGCTATCGGCAGAACCTTATCTGTAAAAAGGTAGTGTAATAAGGTAGTGCGCTCGTAAACCGTTCATCTAAGGGCTGAAACTGAATTTTGGGGAGGTGAAATTTTTTGAAATAATCTTCAGTAAATTTTCCTTGAAAGACAAGAGGAATTGGCATCTATCTCAAGTGTTTTCATATTTTATGGAGCTTTGTGGAATTAGTTATGAAACTTTGAAGTGGAAAGGTCATAGGTGCTCTAAAACTATCCACCTCTCAAATGTTCGTCCCTTGTACATTATTGAAAGACTATGAATAAGACATGTATCAAGAGGGTACATTTGAGGAGGTGAGCACTTTTAGAGCATGAGCAGAATATGAGAAGACTACCTTAAGTATTGCATGCATGTAGCATTTAGCTGTTTGGTTTCCATCATTAGATTTGTTTGAATATTGTTAATGTTTTTCTCTTTGGGTGGACGTATCCCTAGTTTTGAGACAATTTCAACGCACAATAACATGTATTATCTACAAAAGGCTTTCAAAATTTTATGGCCTCGACTCTGAGTGACAAGAACCTCTGAAAGAATTTGTAATTACTAAGCGTGTGTGCAATTACGCTAACAATTATATTTGGTGTTATAGTAGTAATAGTAGTATGGACACTTGTAACATACTAAATTTAATTTTTGAAGTAATTTGTACTTAGAATTGTCTATTTCATACACACTACTGATATACCTTGGCATGTCCTTTTGCCCTTTCTATTATTTAACCTTGTAAAGCTAGCGAGGTCATTTTGTGGCCTTTGAAAGACAGTTGGGCAAGCTGGGAGGACATTAAAAGCATTTTTTCATCCATGATTTTCTTGAGGACCTTTTATGGTGGTTTATGAAGAGCATGCAATTGATTTCAAAGTCTTGTTAATGTTTGTCTTTATGTAAATGAGAATTTAGTGAAAAAACAAATCATCAAATATGATATTTCAGTGTATTTTGGAAGATTGTGTATCCTTGCTTTAAAACTAAAATTTCCCCACAAAAATGATTGTTTTTGAGTTTGAGCACAACTAATCCAATGAAGGCCATCTCCTTTGTTTCTACTCCAATTTGAATTTTGAAAAAATTCCTAACATTAAATATTTTATTATGATTTGAACTTTGGATGTATTTTCAATGCCTATTGAATTCTAATTATAGAACAACACGGAAGTTGGGTTTATACTATGATGTTTTTCCGTATAATATACACTCATGATAAAAATTTCAGATTTTTTGAGATAATTTTTTATTTGATATGATTTTTCTTCACTTTTTCTTTGAAAATTCTCAAAAAAATCAATTTTGCACAAAATAAATCTATATTCTTTGTGAAGTATAGAAGACATGTAGTTTCATTTTTGAAAAATAAATTTAAATTTTCTCATTCAAATCTAGTTGCCAAATGACAACAAATTAAGTGATAGGCACTAAAGCTTAAAAGCAGTAGTCACAGGTCCTTCATTTAGGGGTTAATCTTTCCACCTTGTTTTTTGGTACTGTAGCTGTAGAGCAGATTTGGCATCTAAGTGTCTAATAATATGTTTTTCTAGAAAATCTTGATTCGACATTGGAGTTTACAATTTCTGAAAGATTTGGCATTTTCAAAAAAAACTTTTAGTACTTGGCAATTAGCCCTTGGTACCAAGGTTTTTATTTTCATTTTTTAAGAAGTGTCAAAGTAGTGATTTAAAATGTTATAGTGGTGCTCCAAATTTCAACATTCATCCACATATTGAATAGAAAGTATCACATTAGCACATATTACATATCTATAAATTTGTTTTCATCCACAATTTGGCAATTTCATCCTTTTAAAAAAAATTGAAGCTTTTTTGGTAATTTCATCTAGGTATTTTGGCACCCTCTTTAGTCAGATTTTTTTTGGTGCAATTGAGTACCAAATTGCCAAAAAAAAACATTGCTTGGTACATAGTTCAGAATAGATTGAGTCCTTCTAAAATAAGCCTTGACTTTCCAAAAATTAGCTAAGCTTAATTTAATGCCTTTTATAATGTTTGGCATTTTGATTTTTTGATTTTCTTTACATTAGGCATTTTTGAAGAATAATATATGAAGTAATTTGGCTAAATTTAGAAAAAAAATTATGCCAAATGTGCTCTCAACCTACAGTATACCTTGTTCTATGCTACTTTGCCACCTTGCCATCTTCTAATCTCACCTTGTCATATGTCTTGTGATCCTATCCCATTTGCCTTGCATTGCCACACACTCGTGTGCACCTCGTCCAAGAAATACTATGTCGTGAGTAAGGATCCGTGAGTCATAGAGTGAGAGCATAGATTTCTTTGTCAAACTACTAAACTTCACCCATAATTATGTATATAGTGCCCTATAATTGTGCATTTTAAACTGTCGTCTCTTAAAAAATAGCTATTTTTTAAGATTTTCCATTGATTTTAATTTCAAAATCAATGCCCATTCACAAAACCTCTGCTCATTACTCAAGGCTTATTGTTTTACATTCACAAAATAGCACTGTTCCACCTTGTTGCACCACTTTTATGCACTTCAAAGTAGGTCAGTCACTATATTTTTTCAAATATTTATTGTTAAGGCAAATCATTTTGCAAGTCTCTATTTCCTAGGGCATTTTTTTGGAAGGACAAAAGAGCATTATAATCCATTTCAACCTACCCAAAATCTCATGGGCCTTTCTAACCAAAATATTAGAGTGTTGTCTAATGCACACATATGAGCATTATGTTCAATTCAATACATATGGAGTTTCCCTCCTAACACCAGTTGATTCTCCTAGCACACTTCTTTTTTTGCATCCACCTCTACCTTTGACTTTTTGTTCCCACTTCTAATACCTAATTGTCTTTTCTATAGTCAAGTGTCCAGTATGGACTAATGCAATAAATATATATATATATAATTTAATAAATGTTTCTACTTTTTATTAAAATAAAACAAGAGAAAATCTCTATGTTTGAATCTTGTATTAAGTTTTCTTGAGGCTATATCTTTTGCAAAGATTGGTCAAATGAAATAATTGCACAACTAATAAAGGACTCTGAGACCTTTCTTGTTGTACTTGTAAATTTGGATTTGAAACTAAACTCCAAAAGATATGAATTTTTGAAGATAGAGAAGTGATAATAGGGTAAACTACATGTACTCATTTGTAGTGATGGTACGTAAACTCTCCTTCACATGCTCTCATACTTGAAAATTGGTAGGAAGAATTGGACAGTCATGTAAATGATGTTTGAGAACAACCCCAACATGTTCAAAAAATTTGAGGTTTGACATTAAAGGATTTGGGTCCAAGAAAGGGTTGTGAGTTTGGATGTTCTCAATGCTAGGAACTAGCCACTGCTGGTCATTAGAAAAAAATAATAAAATTTTAGAAATTAAAAATCAAAAAATCAAAAAAAAACTTTTCTTTTCTTTTCCAAAAAATAATTAAATAATAAGATCTGACGTGGTTGCCCTAATGCCATGTCATACTGCTGCAAATTGCCTATGTGGAAGTTTTGTGGAAGTGTTCCCAAAGTTCCCATAGTTTTGGGGGAAGGGGCCCATTCTTGGGTCCAAATCCCTTGTAATGGTAATGGGTTGGGCAATCTAGAATTGTAAACGATTGTTCCAAACACCTTTTTGAACAAATTTCATTTCAAGCATGATATATGTAGGTGCTCAAAATGACCTTGTTAAGATGGGAATATCTAAATCTCTTCAAATTCATTTATATATCTTTCTGGAAGAGTACAATATAGATTTCAACATTTTATATGCTTTTATATTTCATAAATCACCTAGACTACTTCTTGTCATACAATTTCATAGCATCATAAGCCCTCCACCATACATCATTGCTTGCTTCATTGTGTATTCCATGGCCCAATCAAAAATGCTCATTTTATCATTGTTTCATCACTAAGTTTTCCTTTGAGTATTGAAACAATTTATTTTTGAACCATCACAAAATACTAACCACTTCTAATCATCTACACTCCAACGTATGCATTTTTTTCAACTAATGCTAACTTCTCGTGTACATTACTTTGTGAAAGATAAGACCTTAGCATTTTCACACAAACCCTCAATTACACACTTTCAAAAGCATTTTGCAATGTGTTGGTCACAATATCACAACTCCTTATCCACTTTCACGTCTTTTGTTGCTTCAAATGCCTTCTCTAACCCCCAACAACTACTTAGTTTTTTGTATGTTGTTTTTATTGAAACGATAAAAATTTCTCAATTTCCTCACTAACAATTATAGGATAATATACTTTTTTTTTAATATTCTACTCACTTTGCATTGTCAAAGACCAAGATATTTTGCAGCTACTCTTTCAATCTTACTTTCCATAAAAAGAGCAACAATATTCACTTCTTTCCCTTGTCAAATTTTCTTCTGAAATTTCACTAAATGTTCTACAAAATGAATTAAGTCCACAAAGGAATTCACCAAAAATCACAAAACTGCTCATTTTTTTTGTTCTTTAACCCCTAAACAGTGAGGTGAACATTTTTTGTCCTTTGGCTTTGAAAAAACATTCTGACCAAAAAAAGCTATTTTTCATCTAACTTTTTCTAGAAGTGACCCTAAACACATGGTCTATTGTGGAAGGCAAAAATCAACCTCACCACATACACTCATAGTTTTAGGTAATGCAAATTATGAGATGATTCAGAGCCACAATGTAAGGTCTCATACTATCCTTCTTGCAATTTTCATGAGAGCACCATGCATTGTTAACTTCTGCTACTTTAGAAAACAATATTATAATATGTAGGCCCCTCACAAGTATTGTAGAGACCATTGTAGGAGCAGGCACAGACACCCATCCAATGTGCAAGGATTAACCCTTAAATGTCGAGGCAGACGTTTTGCATTTGCCTCAAATACACAGGGGACCATGTATCCACAATCACACCCCGAGGTTTAAGGGTTAAAGGTGTTTTGAACTTTTCCTCGAAAAATGAGTCTATAAGGGTGCATTTGTGAACCCTCACTCAAAATCCAAATAGTTTCGGTGAAAATTTGACAAGTGTCAATCTGTAATTTGTTGAGCATTGCATCTGCTTTTCTTTCATGAAACTAACTACACCTGTTCCTTTTGTTCGTTGACATACTCATATCTGAAAAACCCTTGGGATAATTAAGTGCAATATTCAGTTGGTTAATTGATTTTTGTTCTACAGAAGTATACTGATGACTTTAGTGTCTAAATTCTCAAGGTGCTTCGAAATGAAGGCAAGTACACGAGTAAGATAGGAATCCATTCGCATGGAAATACTCAGATGGAAAAGTCACCGATCTTAGGGCATCTCCACCACATTTGGAAATCAACCCGGAAAAACACAGTGGTCTTCCTTTACCGTCTTGACCAGCAATTTCTCCCACATGTGCAAGGCAAAATAGTATTTAACTTATATCAAAACCTTCTTGTTTGAAAAAGTAGATAGAATCTTCGTTTGAAAAAGTAGATAGAATCTTTGTCATTACTTACTCAATCTATTAATTGATCAAAGAAAAACAAACAAATTTTAGAGGAGTTGCCGTGCACTCAGAAAATGAAAATTTTGCCATGCAAGAGAGAATATTCTGGTGGAACTGAGCATCAGCTGCTCCCTGTTCATCTGAAAGTGCAGATTGTCCAACCTTGAGATTGGAACATATCCATTTCAAACTTGAACAAGTCAGGCCTTTCTCGAACGGTATCTAAATAAACTGTCTTATAGTGCGTTGAATTTGTCTCAAAACTAGGGAAACGTCCACGCAAAGACAAAAACAAAAAAACATTAAAATATTCTAATAATGGAAAGTAAACATCTGAATGCTACATGCATGAGATACTGTACTAGTCCAGATAAGGTTCTACTAATAGCTGCAGCCACACGATCAAGTCCCTCACGTATCTTAAGACCTTCAAGTGACCGAGAGCACAGACAGAGATATTACCGAATACGAAAGAGAAACCTTAAATTTCACAGGGAAAATTAACAAAATTTGACCTTCAAGTACACAAAAAAAATACAGATAATATTATATCTAGGGCCAATGGAATATACACATGCAGTTATCATTTCAGCTGCTCAAGCTGATCCGCCGAGCTCCTGCTCTTCCTAGCGACTCCGGAACACTAAACCTCACAGAGCACCAGACGTGGAGCATCGATCAGATGTCCCCCTCGGCAGGTTATCTCATCTGCAATAGCTTTGCAACAACTGAACCAGTGTTAGCTAAATTCTAGTGTTGACAACTCAAGTCAGCGTGGATTCGAACGACACGAAGCAAATGGCAATTAACCTAACACTTCAATTACAGACAAATGCTTTCTCATTAACAGATTCAGATCTAACAAATCGAAATGCAGAAATTACAATAGGGGCGTCAAATTTGCAACAAGATGAAAAGAGTACGTTTCAATATTAGGCCTGAAAGTAACCAGCCACGCCATTGAATATTCCATCTTTAATTTGTATTCTGAAAAAGCAACGCGAAAATTTGAAAATCTTCAAACAAGAGCTTCAAAGTTATTTTCTAGTTTTTTTTTTCTGAATGTGACAAATGCATCACCCCGAGAGTTGTATCCTCCGGCAGAAGTTCCATCTCTAAGGTAGGAGGCTCAAGCTCTAAAACCGTTCGCCTTCCCAAATGTACTCCGTTTGTACATGCTATTTTTTATACCCTTCAACAATGTACAGTACAAGCAGTGTACATTTGAAGAGGTGGACAGTTTCAGAGCCCTATGCCACTTCAACTTCAAATTTTCATAACTAATTCCACAAAGCTCCAGAAAATATGAAACAAACTGAATTAGATGCCAATTCCTCTTTACTCTCAAAGAATATTTATTGAAAAAAGTTTCACCTCCCCCAAAACTCAGTTTCAGCCCTTAGATTGTCGGTTTATGAGCCGTGTGTGAAAAGAACTCGAAGAGTACCTTGGATCCATGGTGAGGAGTGCTGGTAGCAATTCACCGAGCAGAAGAAAGGCCGCCATTGGCACGAATGACTTGCGCATTCAGCCACCCGCCCTCCTTGCTCGCCACAAACAGGACAACACTAGCAATGTCTTCAGGCTCGCCCAATCGCTCCAGAGGCGGCATCTTCTTCATGGCGTCGATCGTAGCGTCCGTCTTCCCCTTGAAGAACAAATCCGTCGCCACAGGACCAGGAGCGACACAGTTCGCCGTGATCTGCTTCCCACGGAGCTCCTTCGCCAGGATTAGGGTAAACGTTTCCACAGCAGCCTTACTGGCAGTGTACGCAGCGTAGTTCGGAAGAAGCAGACCCACAACCGTCGTGGTAACGTTCACGATCCGTCCGTCACTCGCAGGCGGAATCCGAGCTGCCGCTTCCTTGGAAACCAGAAACGCGCCCTTGGTGTTCACGGCGAAGATCTTGTCCCACTCGTCTGCAGTCGTGGTGACGACGCTGGGTTGATGGCTGAGAGCAATGCCCGCGCAGTTCACCACGATGTGGGGTGGCCCGAATGCGGCCTCCGATTGCTCGAAGATGGTCTTCACGTCCGCTTCCTTGCTCACGTCCGCTTTCACTGCTATCGCTTTCCCCTTGGACGCCTCGATTTCGGCCACGACCTCCTTCGCTTTCGCCTCGTTGCTGGAGTAATTGACGACCACGTTGGCGCCCTGCTTGGCGAGGAGAAGCGATATGTCGCGGCCGATGCCCTGCGACCCGCCCGTGACGATGGCGGTCTTCCCCGACAAGCTCAACATCTCGGCTACTATGTAGTTTGTACAAAAAAAAATGGACCCAACAAGGTTGGCCAATTGATTCAAATAGTTGCACGAAAACACGAGTGGTAAGCTGGAGACAATCTGATCAGTACTTGGGACAACAAGAGGTACGGATCCGATTGCGGAGCAGGTTGCTCTATTTATGATATAATTCCTAGGGGAGTGGAGTGCCGAATCGGAAGCTCCTCTCTCAATTTCGGAGGAGTGCGCATCGCGGCATGGCTGCCAATCGGCTGGGGTTAGGATACTTTTACATGGGAAATCGGTTTAGGGGCCCATGCAGGTTGACTACAAGCGGAACGGAACAAAAAAATCTAAAATCTTCACTCGGCGTAGAGCTTCGAAAGTAACCTTCCATTTTGGGTCCAGGTCCTCCAGGAATGTAGTTTAATCCCTAAAGGATCAAGCCCTTTTTTGGCCATATCACTAAAATCTGTCACTTTTAGGAGGTTTAGAAAAAAAGGATTTTATATTTTGTTTTGGGAAATCCAACCATAGGATCTTGTCTCAGATTAAAAGAGGTACTTGTGGGAAAAAAATCAACTCATTCTAGATGGAGAGGAGTGAGATATTTACATCTAAAGTGATTTTTTTTTCCATGTTGCCCAAAAATTTCAGAAGCCTTTGACCACTCTTATAACAAAAAAACTGCTCTACCCAAAGTTGCGCTTTATTTTTTCCATGTAGGAGATCAAGTTAGGTATGTGTGGGAGAATTTTCAAATCAATTGGAACTACACAACATATGGGAAAAAAATAGTAAGTAAAAAGAAGTAGAGAATGAGTCAAAACACTAAATTGTTAAGAATTCAATTATTAAAATGAAAAATGCTAATCCCAATGGTGATAATGTTGTGATAAACAATCTATTTCTTTTGGTTTAACTTTTTTTCCAAAATATTAAAAATTGTGGAAATGAGGGACTTCAAAGTTTATTTTAGAGTAGAGAATCCATAATTGCCCACAAACTAAAACATCTCATAACTTTCATGTTATTGACTGAAATTGAATGATTCAAAGCTTCTTGAGAATACAAATAGGGGAAATTACAAATAGGGGTGTGAAAATGTAAAATATTACAGATAGGGGCGCCGTTTCAAAATAATTACAAATAGGGGCACAATTTCAAAAGAAATTATATTTCTTTGAAAAAAATTTTGGTTTGGACATTGGTTGATTAAGACACATCACATTAAATGTTAGCTAATTTCTAAAAAACTTAAAGGTCTCTCCAAATCAAGTCTAAATAAAGAAATTTTTGTAGAAGGGATGGCAATTTTTGGAAACTTTTAAATATTTTGGAAGTTAGCTAACATTGAATGTGATGTATCTAAATCAACCAATGTTTAAACTAAGCAAGTTACAAAAAATCACAATTTTTTTGAAATCATGCCCCTATTTGTAATTGTTTTGAAACTGTGCCCCTATTTGTAATGTTTTATGTTTTCATGCCCCTATTTGTAATTTTCCCATACAAATATCTAAAGAACCAATTTCAAATTTTTGTATTAAAAAAAGTAAATATTAAAAAAGTTTTTGGGCTGCCCAGATGGGCAGTCCTCTCCAAATTTTCATAAATTCATGCATAACTTCTTCGTCAAACGTTAGAATGAAGAAAAAAATAGATGCCCACGTAGATCTTAAAATTCCTCACCTACCATAAAAGTTTCTAGGAAATCACACAAAATAGTTTTGCCACAGGTACATGCCTGAAGTCTAGCTTGTCCCCCAAAGGGGCAATGGTCCTTTAGGAGTTAACTTCTGCAGAATTAGAGGCTAGGTCAGTGTGTGGGGAGATTTTAAGCTTTTTCGGTTTAAAATCAACATTTCTCATTTTCATCTAGTTTTTTTAGTGGATGCACTAGCTATTCTCCATATACTTACACTATAGTTGGAAATTTTCCAAAAACTTAGTTGGTTTTTAGCCTTTTTATATAGATTTCAATCAATATTTTGCACATTTCATTTGGATGACTTTCTATTGTTTTTTGGCTCTCCTTGTACATTGGGTTGGATGTCCAAGCCGGACCCCTCCAACCCCTCCAACCCCCCATGGAAAGGTATCCTTACATGGCATAGTTGCATGGTGGGACTGAAGGAGCAAAATCTCAAGGGTAAGAATAATAATTTGTCCCCGTTTTTGGTGTTGTTCAAATGTTCAATGGTATCCTCCTCCAAGATTTAACCCTTGAAAGGCCCTTGGGGCTCTAGAGCTACAGTATCAAATACGGTCGCAACCAATATTTAGAAGTTTGAATCAACTAGAAATTAAGTGTTACAACCACACATATTGAAGGGTTGTATGATGGTCGGTGCATAAATTTTTTGGAAAGCTCTCAGAGTAGCTCAAATACATCTGTACATACAACTATACATACAACTACAAAGGGCTTTTGGGCCGTTCAAGGGTTAAGACTGAACCAGGGTTTTGAATCCAAATCTGATTTTAGAATTCCCAATTCTAATCTCCTGATGATAAATATCTAGATGCTCACATTTTCTGGTCGATGAAAAATCTGAAATTTCTACCCTCACCCTACATAATGGCATGCCTATCTCCCGATTCTCACATCATCCTTGCCGATGTGAGATTGTAGCAGCCAATTCATAGGTGCTTTTTTGATTCCAGGGTACAGTGCCCATTCTATCCTCCAATAAAGCTGGATCCAATTCAAAATTAGGTTGAGAGAAATGTGCAAATATACAAGCAGTGACTTTACCCTCTTTTAGGACATCATCAACGCATCCTCCTGGAATGGAACGAGGAACTACGGTACTGTAGTTAGATTTTGTTATTTAACCCCTAAATGCCCTCAGGTACACAAAAAAAATACAGATAATATTATATCTAGGGCCAATGGAATATACACATGCAGTTATCATTTCAGCTGCTCAAGCTGATCCGCCGAGCTCCTGCTCTTCCTAGCGACTCCGGAACACTAAACCTCACAGAGCACCAGACGTGGAGCATCGATCAGATGTCCCCCTCGGCAGGTTATCTCATCTGCAATAGCTTTGCAACAACTGAACCAGTGTTAGCTAAATTCTAGTGTTGACAACTCAAGTCAGCGTGGATTCGAACGACACGAAGCAAATGGCAATTAACCTAACACTTCAATTACAGACAAATGCTTTCTCATTAACAGATTCAGATCTAACAAATCGAAATGCAGAAATTACAATAGGGGCGTCAAATTTGCAACAAGATGAAAAGAGTACGTTTCAATATTAGGCCTGAAAGTAACCAGCCACGCCATTGAATATTCCATCTTTAATTTGTATTCTGAAAAAGCAACGCGAAAATTTGAAAATCTTCGAACAAGAGCTTCAAAGTTATTTTCTAGTTTTTTTTTTTCTGAATGTGACAAATGCATCACCCCGAGAGTTGTATCCTCCGGCAGAAGTTCCATCTCTAAGGTAGGAGGCTCATATTCGACTCAAGCTCTAAAACAATTCACCTTCCCAAATGTACTCCATTTGTACATGCTATTTTTCATACACTTCAACAACATAATTCAACAATGTACAACAAGTGTACATTTGAGGAGGTGGACAACAGTTTTAGAGCCCTATGCCACTACAACCTCAAAATTTCATAAAGCTCCAAAAAATATGAAACAACTTCAGTTAGATGCCAATTCCTCTTGTTTTTTAAGGAAAATTTACTAGAAAAAAATTTGACAAGTTCCACCTCCCAAAAATCAATTTCACCTCTTAGATGGTTGGTTTATGAGCCTCCTTCCTTTGGGTATGTTCACGCGTGGTGTTAAGAGGGATATTAGCAATATGAATGTAGTCTAAAAATGTGTCCAAATACATCTAATTTTCACTTGCTACTACCCCTCTTAACACCAAGTGTGAACATACCTTTAAAGGTACTAAAAGAGTTCGAAGAGTACCTTACCTAGGATCCATGGTGACGAGTGCTGGTAGCAATTCACCGAGCAGAAGAAAGGCCGCCATTGGCACGAATGACTTGCGCATTCAGCCACCCGCCCTCCTTGCTCGCCACAAACAGGACGATATTAGCAATGTCTTCAGGCTCGCCCAATCGCTCCAGAGGCGTCATCTTCTTCATGCTTTCGATCAGAGCCTCCGTCTTCCCCTTGAAGAATAAATCCGTCGCCACAGGACCAGGAGCGACACAGTTCGCCGTGATCTGCTTCCCACGGAGCTCCTTCGCCAGGATTAGGGTAAACGTTTCCACAGCAGCCTTACTAGCAGCGTACGCAGCGTAGTTCGGAAGAAGCAAACTCACAACCGTCGTGGTAACGTTCACGATCCGTCCGTCACTCGCAGGCGGAATCCGAGCTGCCGCTTCCTTGGAAACTAGAAACGCGCCCTTGGTGTTCACGGCGAAGATCTTGTCCCACTCGTCTGCAGTCGTGGTGGTTACGCTGGGTTGATGGCTGAGAGCAATGCCCGCGCAGTTCACCACGATGTGGGGTGGCCCGAATGCGGCCTCCGATTGCTCGAAGATGGTCTTCACGTCCGCTTCCTTGCTCACGTCCGCTTTCACTGCTATCGCTTTCCCCTTGGACGCCTCGATTTCGGCCACGACCTCCTTCGCTTTCGCCTCATTGCTGGAGCAATTGACCACCACGTTGGCGCCCTGCTTGGCGAGGAGAATCGAAATGTCGCGGCCGATGCCCTGCGACCCGCCCGTGACGATGGCGGTCTTCCCCGACAAGCTCAACATCTCGACTACTTTGTAGTTTGTACAAAAAAATGGGTTCAACAAGGTTAGCCAGTTGATTCAAATAGTTGCACGAAAACACGAGTGGTAAGCTGGAGACAATCTGATCAGTACTTGGGACAACAAGAGGTACGGATCCGATTGCGGAGCAGGTTGCTCTATTTATGATATAATTCCTAGGGGAGTGGAGTGCCGAATCGGAAGCTCCTCTCTCAATTTCGGAGGAGTGCGCATCCATAACATTCAGTAGCACTAGTAAAGGCTGCCCTCCCTCCATGTGGAATATTCTACACCCTTCTTTAGCTATGTGGACACTTGACTGAATTTGTCAAAGTTTATGAAAGGAAGGCTTAATTCAGTACACACATCGAGGGGGCCAAACGTGTCAGAAAATTAAATAAAAAATAAATGTGTTTTTGGTACATCTCAAGCAAAGCTGGGCGCTTATCTGAACTTTTGAGAAGCTCAATACAATCATTTCAGAGTCAGTATTATGTCCTGTAGGAAGCAGGGACATTTTTAGGGTATCTCTTGCCTTTTCTATAGTAGGTCATTTCGGTATCCTATAGCAGTAAACGAAATATGAAAAAAAAGCTCTTCTTAGTTGCAGAGTCTTTATATTCCAGTCTAAGAAACCAAAAAATTTTGGTTGTTAGCGAGAGCATCAGTCGTGAGCACTAGAGAGTATATTCAAGCTTATTTTTCGGTTTTTACATAACCTAGTGCAGTACATCAGCATCAAAGCATCCATGTGTATCATGCAGAATCCCAACCGGCCATGGACCGGTGTATGAGAGAGCAGGAGTTACTTTCGAAAAAATTCCTTTTTTGAAAAAACTAAGTCATTCAGTAAGAGGTTGCGGTATTTTACTAGAGCTGAGCTAGTACATGAGTATTCGTGTTTTACTAGAACTGTGTAAGTCCATGAAAATCCGCAGCAGTGCTATGTAGCAGCTTAAAGTACCGAGATCATCCCTTAAGAGTACAAAGCAGGCTATAGCAAAGTAAGATAAAATAAGAACATAATGCTCAATGTAAAGCCTTTCCATTCGGTATTTTAGTCCTATGATCAAGATAATGGCATCAACTAAAAAACAGAGTTTTTAGGAGAAAAGAGGTTAAAGAAGTAGTAAGTAGTGTGCTTGGAATTGCCATAGTTTCCAAGAGGGCGTGGGCCTCACCTGTGCCCATCCCAAACAACCCAACAAACTAATGTTAGTTGGGAGAGGTTGCACCAGGTGTCAACAGACCAAGCCATGTGTTATAGTTTTCACAAGGAGAGAAAAAGAGAGAGAAAAAAAAAAAAAAAAAAAAAAAAAAAAAACATCACAAATACTTCAAAAAGAACGTAACCCCTTAAGAGATAAAACATGTGTGGAACTTGATGGAAAAGTAGACATGCTGTGATCAGCAAAAGCCCGGTCGTACTAGTGCTACTGAGTTCTGAGCTCCGTAAGTAACCCGTAAGCTACGGGTCAGTGGCAGAGGCGCGACGTCTGAGCTGGGTCAGTGGTAACAGGCACCACGCCGTGTACAGCCAGTTTCGTGTATGGCAGAGTTTTACAGTCCACAGGAGAGCTCAAGTGCAGAGCTCAATGCTCTTTGAGAGTAAATAAAACGAGAATTGGGAGAGACGATAGTACGGTGCTTCGTCTAATTAATTGTCTGACTGCTTTAATCACGTGGATCAGTAGTATCGTCTGTGATTAGTGTGTATATGGGCTATTTGAGGAAATAGCATCTTAGTAAATCCAAAGTACACTAATAGTGAATCCGTAGTATCTTTTCTGAAGAAAAAATATATATATACTTGAATATAAGAATTCAATGTTGCCAGACTTGAAACACGTGTTTAGCATTCTTATCATCCAAGTAGCATTGTTTGTTTGTCACGAATTTTTGCATGAAAAGGGTGGGAATCATTGTCTGTAACTTTAGAGATGACGCGCAGGTGCATCTCATTGTGTTATATATTTTTAATAGATATCCCTTTCTCATCTAGAATAGAGTCGCTGTCGAGACTTTTTTTTGACAAAATCTTATATAATACTCATGTAGTTATATATATCAACACATAAGAGTGCATTTGTGGTTTTTTTAAAAAGTCATGCAATGAGCTTTGATGTTGTTATGGTATCATAACCATATAGCTAAGCCTTTATGTTGCCAATATTAGCATAAGAGGAGTATCTTAAGAAAGTATATTGCAACTAGTATAGCCATGACATAATGAGATTAGGCTAATCCAGCACACATGTTTGTCAAGAATTTTTGCAACTATGTGTATGTTTTTATAAAAGAAGCTTTTGAGAAAGCTTGTTCATAAAGTTGTTATTTGTATTCTTGTAACTATCTTTGTAATAATTCTAGTTTAAGAACTAGTCCTTGCATAATTGAATCTTAAAAAACAAAAATAAAAAATAAAAGATAAAAATAAAAAATAAAAGATAAAAATAAAAAATAAAAAATTATTATTATTATTATTTTTTGTCAAGATGAAGTTCATGGATGATACCTGAAGAGAGGGAAAGGCAATCTCTCTTCAAGCTATTGAATGTTATGATAGCTGCCAATCGGCTAGTGTTAGGATACTTTTGCATGGGAAATTGGTTTAGAGGCCCATCTAGGTTGTCTACAAGCGGAACGGAAAAAAAAATCTAAAACCTTCACTAAGGTAGGAGCAACATGATGAGTTTTAACCCCTGAGCGCCCCACAGCCCCAAATATCGCCTCTCACAATTCAAAAGGTTCCATGTTTGACTATTATAAACTTTTCAACAATAAAGACAAATCATGTGTCTTTTTTTCTTGTACTTCTGGGCCTATGTCGCCTACCTATCAATACGGCTGGATTTTATGGATCTTGTTTGTCATGACATATTAGTTGGATTGAGTGTGACTAGGTCTACATTTTGGTGAATATGGCATAGGCATTCAGGGGTTAATAAACAACTAGCAAATTATAGGATCCTATTAGGAACTGAAAAAAATGAGTTTGCACTTTCAAATGTATTATTTGGATTTGGTGAGAATAAGTTTGTGAATTTTTAAAGAGCAAACTGCCATTGCACCCATAACCAACACTAAGGTTTCATGTTCACAAGTTGTACATCCTTGTAATTACATCTATTCATTTTCCACATATTTTCCAAGATTTTAGAGGTGATGGTTATGGGGACGCTCACACTTATGGGTGTTCCTACCTTATGCGTAGAGCTTAGAAAGTAAGCTCTGATTTTGGGTCCAAGTCCTTTAGGAATGTAGTTTGACTTCTGCAGAATTGGAGGCTAGACGTCTAGGCCAAACCCCTTCAACCTCCCATGGAAAGGTATCCTTTACATGGCATAGCCACATGGTGGGACCAAAGGAGCAAAACCCCAAGGGTGAGAATAATAATTTGTCCCCTATTTTGGTGTTGTTCAAATGTTCAATGGTATCCTCCTCCAAGATTTAACCCTTGAAGGGCCCTTGGGCGCTAGAGCTACAGTACCAAATACGGTTACAACGAATATTCAAAAATTTGAATCAGCTAGAAATTAGGTGCTACAACAATAGATATTGAAAGATTGTATGATGGTGAGTGCATAAATTTTTTTGAAAAGCTCTCAGAGTTGCTCAAATATGCTTGTTCATCCGGCCGCAAAGAGCTTTTGAGCTGTTCAAGGGTTAAGACTAAACCAAGGTTTCTAAATCCAAATCTAATTTCAAAATTCCCACTTCTAATCTCCTAATGATAAATATCTAGATGCTCACATTTTCTCATAACATTCAATAGCACTAGTAAAGGCTGCCCTCCCTCCAAGAAAATGGTGTGGAATATTCCACACCCTTCTTTAGCTATGGGGACACTTGGTTGAATTTGTCAGAGTTTATGAAAGGGAGGCTTACTTCAGTGCACACACGTCAAGGGGGTTAGACTTGTCAGAAAGTTTTAAAAAAAACTAAAAAAAAAAAAAATTGTCAAGATAAAGTTAGTGAATGATACCTGAAAAGAGGGAAAGGCAGCCTCTCTTCAGGCCACTAAATGTTATGCTGGTCAGTGAAAAATCTGGAATTTTCTACCCTTGTCCTACATAACGGCATGCCATCTCCTGATTCTCACATCAGCCCTACCGACGCGAGATTGTAGCAGCCAATTCATAGGTGCTTTTTTGATTCTAGGCTACAATGCCCATTTTGTCTTTCTCCAATAAAGCTGGATCCAATCCAAAATTAGGTTGTGAGGAAATGTGCAAATATACAAGCAGTGACTTTACCCTCTTTTAACCCCTGAGCGCCCCAGTGCCTCAGATATCGTCTCTTACATTTTTTAAGCCTTATTTTGAGGGACTAGATCTAACTTTTTGGTCTTACTATACACTACAATTATGAAGGCATTCAAGTTGTCCATGCCAATGGAGTAATGGCAAGGAAAGCTAAATGTTGTACAAGTGCTACAAGAGATTTGATTGGGTGAAAACACCATATGGGGAGTGGTGGCACTGCACGGGGCGTGCTAGCAAGCAGCATTTTATAGGCTACAATTGGTCAATACCCCTCGCAAGCTTCCTTGTGTAAGCTTTCTCGTAGCAAGAAAGTTGTTGACAAGGGTTCAAGCATGTTCTAGACCCTTATTATGGCAACCGTCAGCGACTGTGCAAGTCATTGTTTTCCGTGCAATAGCAATTTGAAGCCCTAAAACTTGACCTAAAAAGAAGTGCAATCTTCAATAATTTACAAATGTGTGCGTTCACATCTAATCTTGCTACTCACAATATTTGAGATGAATCCGAGTCTTATAGAATTTTGTAAAAATCATCAAATAGCAGCTACCTACCAAAAATTGAGATTTTGTCAACACATATTGTTTGATCAAATGTTATAATCTCCCATCTCCTGCGGTGAATTGTTCCCAAAATTTGCGAGCCATATTCTAAGTAGGTGCTCCACTACTTTCAATGGTCACTTTTTGTGGATCATCCAATCAACAAAAATACAATGCAACAAAGTGGTCGGTCTCCAAAAACCATGATTTTCATGAAAACGGCCTGGGCGCTTAGGGGTTAACCCCTAAAGGACCGTTGTCCCTTTGGGGGACATGTTGGACTTCAGGCATGTATCTATGGCTAAACTACTTTGTGTGATTTCCTGAAACTTTTATTGAAGGTGGGGAATTCAAAGATCTACTTGGGCATCTAATTTTTTTTTCATTCTGGCATTTGACAAAGAAGTTATGCAAGAATTTCAGAAAATTTGGGGAGGACTGCCCATCTGGGCAGCCCCAAAACTTTTTTAAAATTTACTTTTTTTTAAAACTCAAATTTGATTTTGGTTCTTTAGATTTTTTTATTCATGAGACGCTTTGAATCATTCAATCCCAAGCAATGACATGAAAGTTATGAGGAGTTTTTGTTTGCAGGCAATTATGGAATCTCTACTCTAAAAAAAACTTTGAAATCCTTTATTTTACTCAATTTTTAATATTTTGGAAAAAAAACTAAATTGAAGGAGCTAGATTGTTTATCCCAACATTATCACCTTTGGGATTTGCATTTTTCATTTCCATAATTTGAATCTTAAAAATTTAGTGTTTTGACTCATTCTCTACTTCTTTTTACTTACTATTTTTTCCCATGTGTTGTATAGTTCCTATTAATTTGAAAATTCTTCCACACATACCTAACTTGATCTCCTACATGGAAAAAATAAAGCGCAACTTTGGTAGAGTAATTTTTTTGTTATAAGAGTGATCAAAGGCTTCTAAAATTTTTGGGCAGCATGGAAAAAACTTTTTTTTCACTTTAGATGTAAATATCTCACTCCTCTCTACTTGGAATGAGCTGATTTTTATCCCACAAGCACCTCTTCCAATCTGGGGCAAGATCCTATGGTTGGATTTTCCAAAAACAAAACATAAAATCCCTTTTTTCTAAACCTCCTAGAAGTGGCAATTTTTAGTGATTTTGGCAAAAAAAGGGCTTGGTCCTTAGGGGTTAAGGCATCATCAACGCATCCTCCGGATGGAACAAGGAACTATAGTACTGTAGTTA
The DNA here is from genome assembly GCA_963920765.1 of Ulota crispa. Classification (NCBI taxonomy): domain Eukaryota; kingdom Viridiplantae; phylum Streptophyta; class Bryopsida; order Orthotrichales; family Orthotrichaceae; genus Ulota; species Ulota crispa. The sequence goes on from OY987243.1 coordinate 10,016,251, forward strand.
GATTTTGTTATTTAAGTCATATATTTTGATTAACCCTTAACCCTTAAGCGCCCCATCAACAAGATCCTGTCGTTGGGGCCTACAACTTTATCTCATTTTTTCTCTTAATTTGTATGGTGAAAACAGTCATGGTTGGTGCCCATTAGCAGAGAAGGTAGTCCTTTTTCAAATCCTACGGTCACTTTTTCTAGATGTAATTTTCCAAGCTGTGGTGGCCATTAAACCCCCCCCCCCCCCCCATTTTCTCCTAAACCCAAATATAACTTTGGGAGCTCAGGGGTTAAAGGACCGAGGAGCCCTTTGCGGCCAATATAGTGTTTAGTATTTTCTTGTATTTGGAATGCATCCACACCTTTACTACATTTGAGATCAACAATGAAGTTAGAATATAGGTCAATGCGGTTCTATTGAGCTAGTCAAGATCCCAAATTAAAACTTTTTATTGGTAGCAAATGTTATACGGCAAAGTACTTACTATGTAATACGTAGAGCGGTCCTTTAAGGGTTATCCCCTAAGCGCCTAGGCCGAGGTCACCAAGATCAAGGTTTTTGGAGATCAACAATTTTGATGCATTGTATCTCAGTCAATTGGATGATCCACAAAAAGAAACCATTGAAAATAGTGGAACACCTACTTAGAAAAAGGCTTGCAAATTTTGGGAACAACTGACTATGTGAGATGGGAGATTATAACATTTGATCAAACATGTGAACAAAATCTTGTTTTTTGGTAGGTAGTTGCTATTTGATGATTTTTACAAAATTCTGTAAGCCCTTGATTCATCTTAAATTTGTGAGTAGCAAGATTAGATGTGAATGCACACCATTAGGGAAAATATGGGGCCTGTACAAGGCCTTTAAAAATGAATCTAGCCCCCATTCTTTTGGTTCCCGATGTGGGGAACTAGCTCGTGCTGGTGGCCGGAAGAAATGAATTAAAAAAATCCAAGAAATCAAAAAATAATAATAATAAAGTCTTAGAAAAAAATTAAAAACTTTTTTGATTTTGATTTTGATTTTTTGAAAAAAAAAATTCAAAAATTCAAAAAAGCTAACATGGCATCAATGATGCCACATCAGCCTGCGCATGATTTTATTGGTAACTGGGTTCCCATGGCTAAGGACCCCCCAAACTCAAGGCCTTATTGGGGCCCCATATTTTTCCTAATGACTTGTAAATTATTGAAGATTGCACTTCTTTTTATGTCAAGTTTTAGGACTTCAAATGGCTATTGCACAAAAAACAATGAGCAGCACAGTTGGTGATGGTTGCCATAATAAGGATCTAGAACATGCTTGAACCCGTGCCAACAACTTTCTCGCTACCAGAAGCTTGCGAGGGATATTGACCGGTTGCAGCTTGTAAAACGTTGCTTGCCACAGTGCCTCAATTGCCCCGTATAGTATTTCACCAAATCAAATCTCTTGCAGTGCTTGTACAACAATTTGGCTTTCCTTGCCATTACTCCATTGACATGGACAACTTGAATGCCTTCAAAATTGTAGTTTATAGCAAGACCACAAAGTTAGATCTAGTGCCTCAAAACAAGGCTTTAAATTTTGGGAGGCAATATATGGGGCGCTGGGGCGTTCAAGGGTTAAGTATGTATCCTTGAGCATGAAGGGTTGTTTATTTTGCCAAAAATTAATCATCACAAATATATATCTATTTTTCTAAATTTGGTCATGATCACCCAAGCATTAAAATTGCCATTCAAGGAAGTTTGAAACTTTTGAAGATGTTTGTAAGAACTAAAGATGTATGTAGGGATGTTTCCTACATACCTTTGCAATCAAATCTTAAAAATTCATCACCAATGTTTGTCAATCATTTATCATGTAAAACCGTGAATTTAGAAAAAGTGATTCATCAAAAATAGGATTTTAGGTTTTTTGAAACTAAAATTTGGTATGCTTGATTGGGATTGCACAAGAATTACAAAACTAGGATGTTAGACAAGAAATTGTCAACTATACTCTATATTGTGCAAGTTCTTTGACTTGCAAAAAAAAAAAAAGTACCTATCTTTATTAACTGGTACTATGCTCTCTATTAGGAGAGCTCTATGTACAATAGTAAAAATAGATACATATACAACCAATGTTGTAAAACTCATAGCATCTCTTCAAGCATGGATGATAAGTGTTCCAAGCCCCTCAAAATACTCCCATGATAGTCTTCTATCTTGGTGTCAAACAAAGACCCTTCAAAACACTGTTCATTCAAAGTTTAATGGAGTCTATCTTATGTTCCCCTTTAGTCCCTTAGGTTCTTAGGAGGCAAAAATTGCCTTCACAGATTTTGAAATAAATTTCAAAGTGTGTTACCAATTTCGGATCATGGATTGACCAATTACAAACATGTAGGGAATGAAATCTATTTTCACGCGCACTTGTTTGATCAAAGTTCAGAATTACAACCTATTGTAGAGAGAGTGATTCATTGGAAGGGGTATTAGGAAACCTAAGTGTTCATTACAAATCACTTACCAAAACACCAGCAAGAGGATGACATCATTTGATATCTTTAGGAATTGGGTAAATCGTGCCATGACAATAGCCAACCCAATTATTCTTTGGCTTTGTACCCCCTACCCAAGCTCTTCAATTGTTTTAGCATTGCACAATCAAAATTACTAATATACTATCACACTTCTTTTGAAAATTGCATAGTCACAGATCAATACTATTCAAATGACTTGTTCGGTTGGGTTTTTTAACCTTGCAAATCTCATTTTCTAAAAATGATCAAAATTTCATGATTTTTTCCATGATTTTTGTACCCTAACCATCCATGCCTTTCCTTTAGCAAATATAGTAGATGGCACAATTTTTTCCCAAAATCCTAAATTCAAGCCCTTCAACATATCACATGTAAGAAAAGTGCACAACTTCAAAATCTAATTCTATTGCAATTACTCATAGGAGCCATTCATACAACCTATACAATCTAAACTTAATCCAATGCACCACCTTTCACTTCATCAATGTAGCACATATCACAAGCAAATGGATCCAAAAGGGAATTGATATGTGTACCACACCTTCTTGACTATCCCACCACACCCGAGGGTAAATTTTAGATTTCTACCATCAAAAAGTTGAGTTTCAGAATTTGGAATTTAGATTTGGACTCAGAGACCGTGATTTTGTCTAGATTCACACAAAAATGTTGTAATTGAACAACTCCCAATGAAAAAGCTTAGCTCGTGGGAAAAGTATTATTTTTACTTTTGTTTATAAATAAGATAAGCTTTCTCATTGGGTATTGTTAAATTAGAACTTTTTTTGTGATTCTAGCCAAAATCACGTCCAAATCTGAATCCAAATTCTCAAATTCAACTTTTTTGATGGTAGAAATCTAAAATTTACCCCGAGGTGTGGTGGGATAGTCAAGGTGTGGTATGCATATTAATTTTGAGTTCAAAAATGTTACGTACTTATCTCCCAAAACCGGAGTTTCCAGTAGTATGATTGGATTGTGCTTTTTACATTTGACTTAAGTGCTAAAAAGCCTGAAACAATTTGCTTTTCCAAAAGAACGACAAGCGCAATAAGCGGAGCCCTAAGGACATCTCCACTAGTGGAGACTTGCTCAAAGTTTTCCATGTAGTGTGGCGAGCCCTGGAGGCTCTCAATCTCCACCTATGCTCATTGAAAAGGTAGTCTAACACTCCAAAACACCCCATAAATAAGGAATTGACCACTTATCTAGGGAAGTAGAGGATAAAAATCACTAAAATTAAGGTGAATAGTGCATGAATAGTGGCTTGAAGAGTGGCTTGCTAGACTCGCCAAATAAGAGAGTTTGAGAGGGTCTTGAGAGGGGCTTGAGAGGGGCTTGAGAGGGGCTTGAGAGGGGCTTGAGAGGGGCTTGAGAGGGGCTTGAGAGGGGCTTGAGAGGGGCTTGAGAGGGGCTTGAGAGGGGCTTGAGAGGGGCTTGAGAGGGGCTTGAGAGGGGCTTGACTACTTTCCATCCACTTTTAGCATGCCCGAGCCACCGGTGGAGATGCCCTAAGGAGTTAAGGGTTGGGGACAAGAATTTTGAGGGCTCGTGTCATCTCTTGAGGTGTAAAGTTCAAAGTACATTGGAGATGCCCTTAAAATGCATAGTCAACACACCGTCAGACGCAGGTATGGTCTCTGACCAGGTCATATATGATCCAGCACAGGCAATAACTAAAATCCATAAAAAGGAAGATACCCTACCAATCCCCGAAATGCAGAAGACAATAATAGTACACCGAGAAAGAAATGGGTCGAACCAGAGAGTACAATCTTACCGAGCAGCCCCATGCATATTCAACCCTCGTTATAAGTGCAATTACCTGGACTAATCAGGAGAAAAGAGCCTTGCATGCATCGGACTTACTGATACTTCAAGAAAGTATCACCTTTTTCCTTTTAACAAGCAACATAGGAACCTACTTACCAACATCTGAAGGATGTGGCAGACAATGTAGCTGTACTACACAAGGCTGACAAGGAAATGACAACTGTATCGGATTCCTCCCATAGATTTGAACATCTCATCACGGGCGTAGAAAACCCTACTAGCTCTGATTGTGACAGACGATATAGTGTACACTACGGATGTGATCATTGCACGTTACATGAACAGTGCTCTCAAGCAATGCTTCATGTGGAGGGAGACCAAGTAGTAGTTTTCACTCCCAGCCACAACCGTGAACTAGAATATAAGAATGTTAGACTAGCTCGATCTATGATACAAGGTAAGAAACTCCCATGTGAGAAACTGATCTGACAAGCACACCTGCCTTGCAAGGCGACCAAACCTACCAACGGATGCAAAGATGTTGCAGCATAGGCCATAGGAGCATCTTCACGATCCTGTTTGTGGCAACCTCCAGCTAGATTACAAGTGCGACTTCTCCCCTCGTTATTCAGCCTTGAAGAAAATCACATTCGTGAAGTCGTGTAAGGATCTCTTCATAGCTGGGACGAGCTTCTGGAATTTCCTTCCAGCAATCTAGAAAACAACACATCACAGAAAACAAATTAGCGCCACGAATATCGAGAACATGCACCCACCCACCTCAACTTAACTTATGAAGTAAACTGTATACTTTAACGTACCGTTAATGAGCTTCCCGAGGAGACAGTCTGGTATCTCCAAACGAGCCTGATTATGAGCCACGGCATTCACTACCTGTGTCAACCAAGAATCAGCCGGATCTATCTTTCAGTTTATGTAGGTCATGTAAATCAGGACGTTTCTGAACGGATCAAATTCATAGGTAACCAAAATAGGAAGGCTAAAGCCTTCACCAAAAAGAAGCACCAAAAAGACCAGGATATACGATTAGTAAAGAATACTGCATAGATTGCCGTTGTTTGCTAACACAAACAGCTCAAACTAAGGGGCCGAACTTACTTCCATAGGGTTGATCCCTTCCCAAGGCCGTCTTAAGGTAGAGAGTTCCCACATTATGACCCCTAAACTGAAGACATCGCACTTGTCCGTGACTGGCTCATTTCGCAAAAGCTCCGGAGCCGTCCACTCAGGGGTTCCTACTGCAGCATCATCGTGGTAAGTGGCGCCTGTGCGGATTCGGGACAAACCAAAGTCGCAAATCTTGACAGAAGAATGCTTGTCCACTAAGCAATTAGCACTCTTCAGATCCCGATGAACAATTTTCATCCGTTGCATGCACATCATTCCCCTGAAACCACCAGAACCAAGCCAGGTCCCAATCTCAAAATTGAACATTAAAACAAAACATAAATTAAAGCTGAAAACTAGACTAACAGGTTTATTTCTAAATCAAGAACCCTTTCACTGCCCTCATGGTAGCAAGTAAAATTAAACTGGCGAAAACATGCATGTAAAATCAAGGAATTGTGCAGAAAGGTCTGTGGCTCAGCAACAACGTCAAATTTTAAACAAACCACTATGTCCTGCCTCAGGTCAGTCAAGAGACGATACCTGCAGATATCACGAAGCATTTTCAAACGACGACGCCAGCTTAGTTTTCTCTTATGCTCCGTTGAGTGAATCACAGAGTACAACGAGCCCATATGCATGTATTCTGTCACCATAGAAAGATGCGGTGGCTTCGTGCAGGCTCCTAGAAACAGAATCACTACAAAATATACGTTTCCAATAACGTTTAGATCAAACCATTGAAATTGCATTATTTTTGCACACATTACTCTAACAGAGAACATTGTTATCAAGAACTGGCAAATCTTTTTTGAGTCGTATAACAAACCACATGGAATGGGTCATACCATTTGGATGCCTCAATCGGCTGCAAGAAAACACACAAAAAAACACTGCTCAGTTCATACAGTCAGCATGTCCACTGCTAATAGGCAACACAAAGGATAGAACAAAAACAGATAACAATACCCTCCAAGACCAGTAATTGCTTGAGGTAACACCAACCTCAAAAGAGAAATCTCGTTGCAGAAGTCTTGCATGTTCTCAACAGTAAGATCTTGTTCAAGCATCAACTTAATAGCTACTTCTGTACCCCTCCAGATGCCACGAAATACTTCTCCAAATGATCCTGCACGATGCATATCAAATATCTCAGAAGAAACGACTAAATGCTAACTACTCACTGAGGAGTATCACCGTAATCTGAATTTAGTAGCGCTTAAGAAAAGTCAGCGTCCATTGAAGAAAAGACAACTCAGTCAGAAGAATTGACGTGTCTTACTCACAAAAAAGATTGCGAGTAGAACAAGAACAAATGCCAGAAATACCAACCGATTCCAACACGGACGTCCATTCGAAGCTCTGAGAACTCGATATCCCATTCAGAAAAGGGCATCAGAGGCTGGGTTGGTAGAGAAGGAGATTGCATCGACAGAGCCCACGAAGCTATTGCACTGTTTGTATCTGATACTACACCAGATGATTCCCTCGACAGAAAATCATCGCTGCTTTTAGTGGCCAATAGGGAGGACTGAACATTAGATCCATGATTGCCTGCCACACTCGCCTCGTGATTGCTCGAACCAGAAACTCCGTCACCGTGTCCATGATTACCATCTGCATCTATGTTGCTAGATTCCTGCGACCTTCCAGAAGCCTGAAGAAAGAGAGAAGAAAGAATTAGACCTCCCAATACATAAAGAGAAACATAAGAATATAAGTGGAATGCACTATATGAACATGACAAACTGCAAACTATGTCTACATATACCAAAGATTTTCAGGTAGTTGACACATGAAGTAGTAAATTAACTACACCACGATGGAGAGTAAGAGAGACGCGCACCACTCTAATTCCTTGGTTGGAATTTTGAGCGTGACCATCAGGCGCAGATGCATCAGAACTCGGTCCTTTTTTTCGATACCTCTCTTTCTTGAGAGCTTCATTCATCGCTTTTACTGCCCTAAGAATGAAGAGGCATAGCCATAACATCAGTCACTACACTCTTCTCTAAAGTTCTATGAACCACGCATTAAATAACCAATAAAAAAAAGTTGAATGCAGGAGTCTCAAATAAAACCAGCTATACACATTTATCAAATTGAACTGTTCATAGACCAAAATCAGACCACTAATTTACGAGTATGCCCTACTAGATCTACATTTGGAACCAAGGTGAAGATGCCACCTGACAACCTCGTCGCTGATCGCAGGAGCGACTGTCCGTTTCCTGACCTTTCGCATTTCCGCATGTGGGCTATGAGTCAGCCTGCAAATAAAATTTCTATACTGAGACGAAGTGTTATATCAAAAACATTCACAGAATCTGCTCACAAAGAACACTTGACAAATTCACGAAAAAAACTGGTAAATTATAAAGGCCACTGCTAGCTACCACAATCTAGAAGTGAACATCAGTTCAAATATAGATACACAAGGTCAGATTAGAAGAGAACAAATCTCATACATCATGTTTGACAGCTCCTAAGAGATTAACCTGCTTATATGCTAGGCATTTTATTCATACAAAACAACCATGACAGATACAGAGGTGCTCAAGATACTAACTTTGACATTGAGGAATCTCCCATATAGTGAAGAAAGTCCATCCCCCTTGCCTCGTGCCTTATATCAACAGACAAAGCCCTTTCACGCCTGCAACAAATATCATGTTCTGTCAAAGAGACTATGTATACTGTCTATTCTAGTCTTTGGTATTATTTAAACGTGCACGCCAGAAAAGTGCAAGCATGAGTCCTTGGTGTGAGCCACCCTAACCACAACAGAATGAAAACCCTGTGGCTGGGGATCATCCTAAATGAATTGTATGTAAGACAAAGATCTTTCCGTCTCTCCTGTTCTGATACTCAATGAAGAGGTATCGTCAACCATGCTGGGATGCTGCGGCGACCCATCTGGGCTGCACGTCAAACATCTTCCTATAAGACCAGGATTCATGTTCACCTCACTGATACCTAGAGAAGAAAAAGGTCAAATAAAAGGGCATCGAGAAGCTTCGCAATTTCTAATATGTTAGGGGAAATTACAAATAGGGGCATGAAAACGTAAAATATTACATATAGGGGCGCAGTTTCAAAATAATTACAAATAGGAGCACAATTTCAAAAAAAATTGTAAATTTTTGTAATTTTTTTTGGTTTGGACATTGGTTGATTTAGACACATCACATTAAATGTTAGCTAATTTCTAAAAAATTTAACGGTCTCTCCAAATCAAGTCTAAATAAAGAAATTTTAGTAAAGGGGATGGTGATTTTTGGAAACTTTTAAACTTTTTGGAAGTTAACTAACATTTAATGTGATGTATTTAAATCACCAATGTCCAAACCAAATTTTTTGTACAGAAAATCACAATTTTTTTGAAACTGCGCCCCTATCTGTAATATTTTACGTTTTCATGCCCCTATTTGTAATTTCCCCAATATGTTATTGTAACAAAGGATAAATAAATGTCGTCCATTTATTCAAGGTCTCACAGCAGCATCTGTAGATACACAATCTAAAACAAATTAAGTAAAAGTCCCTGGCCTAAGAGTCGGTATGATTGGACATGCCTAACAGGTGCCATCTTAGCTCATTTTTTTAATCACGAAGACAACAATAAAAATTAGATCATAGTCAAATACTCGTGAAAATTTAAAACAAAGTCTCCTAAACCCTAAGATCCAAACACAGAAAAAGCTCCGACATCTCAGATAATGAGTACGTCACAAAAAGCGCATAGATTGACAACCAGTATTCTCACTCTGTTGCATTGATTTCTGAGGTTTTAAATGAGGCAAAAGCATCTTATGGTAAGACAAAACTGCCAAACTAAATTTACCTTGAAGTATTATCTCCTGTGTGGAGCCGACTCCCACTAAGCATCGAGTGCGCACGAGGTCTGAATACTGGATATTCAGGACTACTGAGAAGAAACCGGCAACCATAAATCAGATACAAAAGAATACATACATAGTGCAATTTAGAAGATATCCCAAAAAGTCAGCTTAACCGAGTCATCAAAGATATAAAAGCTTCTCCTTCGCATATTGTGCAATCCAACTCGCTCATTGGACCAGAACTCAACTCGAGAGAAAACGTGGCAATCTTTGATAACTGAAGAAATGAGAGTCAATAATACCGCCAAACCAGATATTCACGTAGACATATAGGTTCTATCAAATGATCCACCCATACAGTGAGTAAAATTATATTGTGGCAAACATTTCAGGTCATCTAATTGCAAAGCAGTACAAATAACAATGATTGTGAAGTAGATCCCTAACCTGGGAATGCTACCATCATCTGATCCAACTCGCTGTGATGGTCGCAAGCGAGTTTGCAAATGCTCAGGACTGCATTGTAATTAAAAAGACAAGCCATTTATATCAGCTTTTCCATCCATTATAAAATGAAAACTACCAATACAATGAAGTGAAATAGTTAACATGTATATATATACCAAGACAGCAGTTGAACACAGTTTTTTAAATGTTGTAAACAACTGACCTAGAAGGAAAACTTCGAAAGCCCTCCATGCCCGGCTTTCTTTGCTCCAGCTGATCTTCCGTAGCATGTTCAGGACTTGTAAAACCAGAGAAAAGAAATCAAAACTACCAACAGGCGTTGGGAAAGTTGCTGATTCTGTTTACTTTCACAAACAGAATATGGATCATCACATGGGACTTTCTAATCAACTTTTCTAATGATTTGATTTCAATTAAAACTCAACAACAATAATTTAAGATCATAATCATTCATAGAATATAATCCGTAATAGTAACAATACGAAACACTCTAATACTTCCTGTTCCATACTAGTGTCTTGACATGCACAACAAAAACACCCTTCAGTTATGCAGTATTCAAGTAAACAAAGAAGCTAACCTAGTGCCAGCATTTTGCTCCTCGAGAGCTCGTCTTCGATTCCATCGACGAGGATTGGCTAGATCTGGTTCACTCTGAGACGGGCTACAAAAACACTTTCAAACTTTTGTAAGACCGACACACAACTCTTAGGCGCTTTGATTAAATTCTAATAAATTATATGTCAATCACATTATGGTGGTGTCCTACACAAATAATATAGTTGATAACTAATGTCCTCAGGCCCTTTAACCTAGACACACCTTAATTTGCCAGAGGCTCCAAGAGTTGGACTATAACCCAATGCCGCAACAGCGGTGAGCCCTCTTTTCGGATATGGTGGACGAGCGAATTCCATATCCTGCTCCAGGCTGTATGAAACACAAAGTTGATAGCAAACGTTTTAAGTTCATGCTGTGCAGGTCATGCGCATTGAAGCAAAATAATCCAAACGCGAACAAATTGGAAAACAGGCTCAATAGACAGGTTCATAAAGAAACTAACACTTCATGATCCGACTTGTCAGGAACCCCATACAATGGGCTATTTGGCTCCAATGGAGAATCGCAAGAATCATAATCCGCAGAATCGCTGTCCCCTGCCCCTGCTATGTGATACATAACTAGAGCTTTCCGCGAGAATGGACGTAAATAGCCCGGATGTCGCATCACATCCACCAAAAGTTCGATTCCACTTACGGTAACCACATTAGACAGGTGCTTGTTCGGATTTGCACAAATCAAAGAACTACTCGGAACAGCATCCAGCTGTAAACCCTGTAACGAGGACAAAGATATCCACATTTGAGCAGTTCAATATACAGGGAACTGCTGTTTGATAGTGACCAAAATTGGAGTTTCAACAACTAGTAACCTCTAGTGGAAAATGAAAAAAAGGTTCTTAGGAATACCATCAAAAGACGACTTTGAAGTCCAACAGAGTCTCCAAGAAATTTGAAGAGAATAGCTCGAGGACGGCATAATCCTTGTTTCACATCTCCCAACAGTCGCACAATGCCTCCTTTTCCTGTACCATTATGATCGTCTCCTGTAGACTTCGTGGAACCCGCCTCAAACAATGGTCCACCATAAAAGTCGGCTACCTGGCAGCATACCCACAAATGGTTAACGTCAGCTCTTAGTCCTCTCATAGTACCTAGCTCTATATAAACAAATATACACAGATCCATCCAGCAGTAAATTGAACAGCCTTAGAATATAGAACTTTGCTTGCCAGTTGACCAGTATCACGTTCATAGTAAAACGTGTTGACACTTGAATACAATACGAAACAAGTGTCAAGTAACAAAACCGTACCAAGTTGTAAGTGCCAAGAATCTTACCAATTCTGCAATTTTCTTGATCAGAAGAGGAATATTAATCCCTATGCCTTTTACCACTACCCGAGCCAAATTCAGCAGCTTCACTAGAGTTTTGTCGATGTTTGTGTCGACCAATAACACATCCAATCCAAGAGACATCGGTCCCAGTAGCTGTAGGTCATTCAGGGTTGGTATGATTCGGAAGCGTGCCTTCATGCTTGGACTCTGTTAAAGATCCATCCCATAGTAAAAGATATCAAATCACATGAACCGGGTTCATAACTGAAAGAACGACAAGGAATATCAAAACAACAAATCCCACTTTAGAAGGCCTCAGAAAGAAAACGTGCAAAGTGAATTATTTCTGATGTATTTGAGTAATGTTAATGTTCGGAAGCTAAGTCATAGAAGAAAACATACAACCCGCGCATGGCTACTTCATGATACACCATCAGAAGACTGTGCTAAGCTTCAACCTCAGCTTCTCATTGAACACCACATTCCTCCGTAAACAAACCAACGCTCAACATCTAGTCAACACATATTCCAGCTCGTTAAGCGATATTAGAATCATTAGTCATGGAAACTCTTAACTTCAAATTAAATTTGTTTGGGGTGTTACACGCATTACTATGCAAAATGTCAATATTCACCATTTTACGGATAATTGGCAATCATTGAAAATAGATCAAAATATAGTCTGACTTACGGGTATGACAGAGTAGAACCCATTGGGCAGCCTTGAATCCAGAACTTTAAACTCCCACAAAGTGTGAGATGCATCCCTAGATGAAAGACCTCCAAGAGCAGGACTACTCCTAGATTTCGTCAAAGTCGGGTATCTCTCAGCAGACCCGAGTCCCACTCCCTTCATTTTTCTCACCAACTGCGCCTGCCATTCGGAATAAAGCCCTGATGCCTCTTCTCCATCTTGCCCTTCTTCGGACGCCTCGACTGGTTCCTCTGGCTGCCACCGTACAGGACACCAAACCAACTCAACAAGAACTCAAATCAAAAGAAAAAGACCGAATTTGCATGATTGTACAAAGACCTACCCAACCAGGTCATAAATGTTGAGAGACATTCTAGAGGTTGCTGACCGCAATTCAAAGAAAGTCAAGCATCGTGGTTGAAACACCAAACGACCAAAACAGCGAATGAAAATATTAGGTTTCATATGAGCCGTTTGAAGTGAATGACATCAATCACAAGCCCACACTTCCGAATATAAAAAAGGTTTCAGTACAAAAGCCATCTCCATTTACGACGATAGATACGGCACTCACTTTGTCCGCGTTCTCCAAAGCTGCTCTTACCCATCCTGCATTGATCAAAAAAAGATCCGTACACTGGTTAATCAGCGAATACACATGCCTGAACCTCAATTCAACATGATCCAGCAAGCTGATAATATCACAACTAAAACCAAAGACCTCTACCAGCTGGAGAAGAAGAAAACATTATACGTCAACAAAACGCAGATTCTACGCTCCAAATACTGTAATGAAATCAGCAATTCAGATTTACTCAATTTCCGCATGCTCAACCCTAAGTCAAGATACAAGTCAGATAAAAATACAAAGCGAACTCTTGGTGTAGCTGATTAACCACACCTTAAACCTATCGCAATTGTAGAAACGAAACAGGAATCACGAACGATACATACGATGAAAGATGCTAAAGAGACACGTATGATCAGCAAGAATAAAAGAGCGCATCTCCGTAATTGCGTTCTCACAGGTGTGAGAAGCAGAGCAGGCGACAGCTGACCAGCACGAATACGATTACGAACCAAGATCGAAAAGAACTAACCCTAGCGTATAAATGCGCACCACAAGTGGCTTAACTACGACTTAAAGCATAAAAAATTAATAAGCACACGCATTATTTTACTAAAATCCGAAGGTCGCACGTTCCAACAAGCATATTATTTATACCTGTCTCTTCCGAACTGCTGCTGTTAATATGCTGGCCAGTCTCAAGGCGAGCCTTGATCCTAGAAAGAAACTCGGACATGAAGAGAAAATCGGTAGAGCTCCCAAACCGCGCCGTCACACCATTCCAAGGCGCCTCCTCTAACAGCCGCACCGTTCACAGAGCCACGCCAACATTGAACTCCAACCAACGAATGGCGATGTAGTGCTCAGTTTAAAAACACGCACGAAGAAGAAGAAGCGGCAACACTTCCACACGTTTGCTTATGTATAATCCTCCTCACTGGCAACATCATCTTTCCACTCAACATACAATTACTCTCGTCCACCAAACCTCCGCCCTCCCTATTGCGATGACCTCGCCCTGCGGCCATTCTCAACCTCCTCAACCGCTGTGACCTCCGCAAAAGGGCGTCCAACCCCTCGATCTGTCAATACTCGAGCGGAATTACGACGATGACGAAGATGAAGACGAAGACGATGAAGAAGATGGAGCAGCGCTACAACGTCAGCGTCGAGAGCGCGTCGTCAAAACCATCGCAGTCGCTTCGTTCGTCTCGCTCGCCTCGCTCGCTCCAGTGTTGGTCGCTCTTGCGATTGTTGCTGATGCACCCCTGGTCTGGGGATTGATGCCCGGAAGGTTAGAGGGATGAGGTGGCGTAATAATTGACGACTGGCGGGTATCTACTACGGGTGGATTTGTACGGGCGCGGGCTTATTGGGAAATCATGGCTGGACTTTTGATGGTGCTGGCGTTCATGTTCACGGTGATGGGACCGGGGGGTTTTGGTTTTTGGGGCGCCCACCCTTGGTTATTCCCCTCAGCATCAACAATTTGTAGAGTTTTAATATATATTTTTTTTTAAGGGAACTGATATATGTACCAGTACCACCTCTTTTCGACTATTCTATCACACTTATTATATACTAGTATACATGCACATGCTTTGCATGAATTCGACATGTACGGGTAAAGCAACATTCAATTTTACAAAACAATAACATCTCACAAATTAATTGGTTTAAAGTCTAATCCTAATGTATTTTACAAAAAGTCAATATCTCACAATTGGTTTAGAATCTAACTTTGATGTACCATCATTTTGGTTCTTTTTGGAAACCAAAGTAGTATATGCCCTCATCACAATGCTCTTATTTTATACTTTGTTAGGGGGCGTTTGGTGTTTTGTTGTTTTTCTAACACATGGTTGGAGGGCGTTTGGTGTTCCATATTTGAGGCATCCTTTATGTTTCAACTTCCACCAAAAAGTTTAGGAGATATTGGAAAAGGACATGGTTGAAGGGTGCTTAGTGTTCTATATTTAAGGCATCCTCTATTGCTTCAACTTACACCCAAAAAGTTCTAGAAGCTTTTAGAAAAGGGCGAGAAGTTAGTACAGGTTAGGGTCCCACTTAGTAGTATAGATGAGCAATGTTTACAATATCAAAGTAGGTCTAGATTACAAGTAAAACATCATTAATTTGAAAATACAAGTTGGCATAGGAGTTGCAACTTTAAATTTGTTTTTCAACTTTGGATCCTGTCCATAGTAATCAAATAATCACTCAAAAATCTAAATTAAACCAAGCATATTTTGGATTTTTTAATTGATAATCTGAGCAAGATTTAGAGCTAAAAAACAAAATCAAAATTGCAACTTCTGTGTGAAATTGTATTTTCAAATTAGTGGTGTTTTGCTATTGTAAATATTAATCATACATAGTAAGTATGATTGAATAGTTGAAAAGGGATGGTACATTTATTTTTTTAAATTTCTACCCTTAATTTCCAAGGTCACTTTTGAGCTTCTTGGAGGACATTCCGGGTTTCTTATCAAATACCACCACTGTATATTGGCACATCCCAGTTGGTTTTGACAAAATCTTATAATCAAACTAAAACAATTACGAATGAATGGTCAGCGTGGCCGAAAGCAAGCAGTTGTTGTATGTAAAAAAGAAAACTGCTTGTTGTGTGGCAAAGTGCCCAAACAATTTAATACTATTTGTCAAAAATTTCATAAGTCAGCGTTGCATGTGGTTCTAGTAAAAATTGTAAAAATGTAATAATAGCCTAACAAAGTCTTCGTGAATCTTCTCACAATTTGGGATATCTACAAAAATGAGTGCACTTAGTGAGTGAGGTGATTTTTTTGTCTTCCATGATGGACCACATCTCCATGATCACTTCTTTTCTAATGGATGAAAAAATAGCTTCATTACATCTAACAGATTTTTTGTAATCCATTAGACCAAAAGTATATGCATTGGTGTTTAAGGGTTAAACATGCCCAAAAAAAAACATAATAAAAAAGTGTGATTATGCTTTTTCAATAGTGAAGGAGATGAAGCAATCACACTCACTTCCTTTCACATGTAAGACTTGGCATTTTTTATATGCAAACATTGCTTATACATTGGGAATGTTGGAAGAAAACAAAACAATAAAGTATAAAAGTATAAAAGAATTGCAAATTTTAAGGTGAAAAAAGAAATCATTTCTTGAAATGTATATGAATCAAAGGATTCATTCTACTTGTTATAAATTACATAAGACTTGAAATTGAATCTATTATCATTGTATTTATATACTCATTGATTCTATCTATAACATATTCATCTCATTATTCTGTACCACTACTAAATGATGTGTTTTGTACTAAAATGTGTCTCCAAAAAAATAATGGTAATTGTAATTAAAAAGAATAGGACAATTTCTTTTTTGCATTTGAAGCATGTCAAGTTTCTCATAAAGCAATAAACTTCACTTGCACCTATTTAAACCAAAAATCACAAAAAAACTAACAAAAATCAATCAACTTCCTAAACCTATGAACTTCATTGTTGTAAAAACTAGGGATGTTGCCACCTTGAGAAAATCCCTACATTGCTACATGTAAAAACTATCAAAGATTACTTGATAAACTCTTATATTCTTCAAGGTTTGTGAAATCAGAAGTTAGATTAGTAAGATCTAAGTGTTTGTGAGTAGTTTTGCATAAGACAATTAATCCTCCTATTTCAAGAGTTCAACATCCATGCATGAATGAGTATGTGTGTAAACCATCAATATACTATGACTAGTTAATGATTGTGCATGGAGTTGAATTTATAATAATTAGCAAAATTTGAAAAGAATAAGTGCCAGTATGAGATTTTTGTGCAATCATTGTATCTTGCAATGATTATTCTTTTTAATATCTAAATCATCAAGATGGTGATGTAATATCATCAAATTTCTTTTGGTGATGTCATAGGAATTGATAAAGAAGGCTAGATATTAGGGTCTTGGAGGTTTGGAGAAAAAAGCTATTACTGTAGTCAAAATCCCAAAATACATAAAAAATAAAACAACAAATGAATCTCTAACTTATACTGGTAACCTCAGTTTTTATTTCCATGAAAAAAAATGAAGACTAAAGATTTTAATCACTTGTTATAGCGTTTTTACCAAAGATGCCAATAATTTTCTAGGAAAATTATTTACAACTATAAAACTTAGTTCATTCCATATAGGCTTCTACTAAAGCAATTTTAAGATCAATTTCTTTCCAATCCAAACATTTTATTAGCATTTGACCAAAAACATGTCAGTTGTAAAACATTACATAGTTTGAAGAATTTCAAAACAATAAAATTCCAATTTAGGACAAGCTACACTATGACTTATTTCCAAAGCTCAGGTATGATGATCCTATAGGAGATGTGACTTATTATTTCAAAACTAGTGTAGGCACCCGTTGGTCCGACGGGGCAAAAAATAAGATCAAGCTCAATTACGCAAAAAATTCCTTGGTAAGAAAACAATTCTTACTTTTTGTCAGAACGCTCCAATTTCAAATTTTACCCATGCACTGAACAATTGTTTTTGTTCCATATCCATAGAGTTTTTTACCCACGCAACAAACGGAACGTCACAATTTTTCATGCAAAAAGTATTATTTATTTTCTACCAACACAATTTTTTACACACATAGTAATTATTCATGCAACTTTTATTTTCTATTTTTTATTTTTTCCCAAGCAATTTTGTGACAATTTATATTATTTACCCACACATTTTTTTACATAGACAATTTTTCACCCATACATTTTTAACCTCACGTAAGTCTTTACCTACGCAGATTTTTACCTATGCAAGTTTCCTACCCAACCAAGTTCTTACCCATGCAGATTTATTTACCCATGCAATAAAAATATTGCAGTAAAAAGATCACCAAATGGGTAAGAGTTTCCTACCCAACCAAGTATATTCTCATACAGATTTATCCACACGGTAAAAATAGCGCAGTAAAAGGATTGCCAAATGGGTAAATCATATTCTGTTATAAAGATAGATTTTAGGAAAAGTTTGAGCAACTATGTGGAATATATACATTTTTTAAGGCAGCCTGAGACTCAAAACATCTAAGTACTTTTCAACATAAGTTGCTCAACTTTTTTGGTTCATGCAACGAACTTTCAAAGACTCAAAAAAGTTTCTGGTTTTTGTTTGATTGTAGTTCAACAACGCTAGATCGTGAGCGGTGAGCAATGAGTAGTGAGCAATGAGCGGTGAGCAATAAAAGAGACTTTTTAGAGTGTAGGAGGAGAAATGAAATTTTCCGTAATTTGAGATTGGATGTTTTGAAACAACAAAAAATTCCCTAAAGCAACACAATTTGTCTCTAAAATGCAATAATCATTTGAAAGAGGGGAGGATGTGGATGAAATAAATCAATGATATTCATTGGAGCCAATGAATGAAAATTAATATGGATGAAAAGTGGCGGTCTAAGGTGGATGAAAAAATCCGTGATGGTTGTTTAGCATATTGAAATCAATGAACATTAACCCCTAAAGGACCATTGTCCCTTTCGGGGGACAAATGGGATTTTGGGCATGTACCTATGGCTAAACTACTTTGTGTGATTTTTTGAAACTTTTATTGAAGATGGGGGAATTGAAAGACTTGTGTGGACATCTAATTTTTCCTTTATTCCAACATTTATTGAAGAAGTTATGCATGAATTTATGAAAATCAAGGGAGGCCGAGCAACCAAAAACTTTTTTAAAAATAACGCTTTTTTAAAATAAAAATCTGAAATTCATTCTTTAGAATAATGCATATGTGAGGAGCTTTGAATCATTCAATTTTGATTTATGAGTGAAAATTCTTAGTTTACGGGCATGCACGGGATTTCCATACCTCCATTTTGTTTGCCTTTGGTGCATTACTTTTTTGAGCTCTTTGTGAATTTGATATTTGACTTCTTTTTTTTTCCAAGTTTTAGTAGATTAAGATTCCTTGGTTTTCACCATTTGGATCAAAAGAATTCATATGTCTCAATTTTACATAAATTCTCCAATTCGGGCTAGTGTATATGCAAATTTCATGTCCTTATGGCATTGCAAGATTTTACAAAGTATGATCCACACCTCCAATTCATTTGGAAAATCTGCCACACTTACCTAACTTGGTCTTCTACATGGAAAAAATAAACCTCAACTTTGTGTAGAGCAATTTTTTGATTTAGGGGCAATTAAAGGCTTCTAAAATGTTTGGGCAACAGGGAAAAAACTTTTTTTTCACTTCAAATGTTAATATCTCACTCCTCTACATCCTGAATGAGATGATTTTTTTTCCACAAGTTCCTCCCATAGTCTAAGACAAGATCTTATGGTTGGATTTCCAAAAATAATTATTTTCCTACCTTTCTATTCATTCCCCCAAAAATGGCAGTTTTCAGTAACTTTTGAAAAAACGGCTTGGTCCTTTAGGGGTTAAGCAAATTATATCCATAAAAGACCTACATTTTTATTGCCATGGGCAATAATTGGTGCAATGATTTTGTAAATCATGTACAATACATTCAAGCATCTTTCCTCAATTTTACAAAAGTCTATTAATTTCTTCTTAATGATTCAACATGACTTTAGCTACCATAGTAAGAAATGCACTTTGTTTTAGAAGAATCATTTTGTAAATCATGTAAAGTGCATACAAACATCTTACTTGATTATACATAAGTTAATTAATTTACTTATTTATTTATAAAGATTCAATAGCCTAGTCTTGCCTAAATACCACATCCATGTTCCTCTGAAAGCAGAAGAATTTATTGAGATAAATTCTAATATTCCAAGTAGCATATTATTCAGCATATGTAATACTTGCTCCCATATTGGAGATTTGAAATGACTATTAGAAAGTCAAATTTAAATATTCTCAACAACGCATTTTCTAGAGAAAATTGAGGGTATGCTTAAGGGTGCAAAGGACTAGCCAAATCAGGTTCTTACTTTGCACATTTGGAACTTGAATTTTGGAGGTCAAGTATGCTGTTCAAATGTTAATAGAAGAAAAAGATCAACACCTATTAGGAGTTAAAAATGTGAGGGATACAGCTCTTGAACGCCCTAGAAATGGGCAACTTGGATTCTAATTGCCCCTCACTGGATACACATTAAGGAAGTGAAATAGTTGAAGAACTATTGTTAAAACTACTAACTCAAACACTATTTGAGTTATTAGTTTGAAAATAGTACTATAGCTATTTCTCCTCTTCCCTGCATCCAGTGAGGGGCAATTAGAATCCAAGTTGCCCATTTCTAGGGCGTTCAAGAGCTGTATCCCTCACATTTTTAACTCCTAATAGGTGTTGATCTTTTTCTTCTATTAACATTTGAACAGCATACTTGACCTCCAAAATTCAAGTTCCAAATGTGCAAAGTAAGAACCTGATTTG